>JAPPVO010000059.1:117338522-117470068 GCA_030407325.1 Camellia japonica | reverse complement strand
GATCAATACTTAACAAACACGCTGCCTTCACAGTATTTTATTATTTATTGTCCAATTTCAAACAGTCCACACCATATTTCCTTCATGCTGCGTACAAATCACCAAAACATACCAACATTGTTCACATGCCAATTCAATGGGTAAACATTCCACAATAATGGAATGAGTATTCCGTCATTCTCAGTTGGGGGGGGGGTGTCACATATAATCAATTTGACCCAAATGTTCAATGTTCCCCAATCGAAATACCATAACACGGTCATATGTATTATCGAGTTACAAATAATATGGTACCCCCATGCCCAGTACGTACACTTCTGTTTGTAAATTACCCGCAAAACTACAATCCCTGTTCCACTAATATAGTCTGGGCAGCTGGCAATGCATATAATTAAACCTTTTCAAGAGGACATTGACATAGCATTACGTAAACAGATGGGAACGTACGAGCAACAAAACGGTTGTAACAACCCATATTGTAGAAACTATAATGTTTAAATCATTAACAAAACTAATATCCCTAGTCAAAACCATTAATCCAGTATCATACGATAATTAACCAAAAACATATGCGAACATTACATTACACTTCGTACATGGCACATATTTTTTAAACTTCCTACTTCAAAACAAATCCGTCATTTTAAGAGGGGTTGTTTCTACTGGTACTGGTGTTTGATGAAACATCTTGCAGATCCTCGCACGAAAGTCCTCTTTTTGGGTCAGTCAAAAAACATTTCCACCATCGCAGCGCGCTTATGTAGACACCCTCATTTTTTACCGACCTTAAGACTAGACGTCATCGATTGAGCGCTCGATGATTGCGCATGCTGTGCTTTCATTTGGATTTCAAAGTTTTCGGTTGAGTGCCTTGCCTCCGGGCCTCTAAACTCTTTGTGTTTCGGCTCAGTTTGCGGACCAAGCCTTGTTTTCCTTGCCTGAGGGAAGGAGAGGTCTTGTAGACCACTCTTTTGTGGTCATAGACCACTTTTCCCACTTGGAGCCTAGTTTCTGGTTTTTGGAGCCTTTGGTCGCGCGCCTTGTTTCGGGACCGCTTAACGTTCTCCGTTTGGCGTGGTTTTTGAACCACACCTTGTTGCCTTGGCCTAGAGGGCCACTGCGGTCCGGGAGACCACTTTTGTGGTTGTAAACCACTTTTGGTGCTCGTAGACTAGTTTTCGAGTCTCCTGGCTGCACGCCTTGCCTCCCGGACTTTCGTCTTGCATCCGTTTTGGTTTGTTTTTGGTACAAACCTTGTTTGGAAGATGGTACAAGGGTGGGAGACCATTTCTTCCCGCCAGCCAGTTTTCTGGTCAGGAAACTGGTTTTCTTGGTCTTTGGGCCACATTTTCTGGTCGGCCACAACACCACCACCTTGGTCTCATGCTGCAGACCACCATTCCTACCTGGCCGACCACTTTTTGCCTTGGCCGACCACTTCCACTGGTCGGCCGACCAGTAGAAGTAGCTAGCCGACCACTTCAAGTGGCCGGCTGCTTTCACTAGCTTCCTGAAGATATTTTCTTTACAGCTGGCACAGCTGAAAGGCACCAGAACATCCTCCATACACGTGTGTAGAGGGATGGCCTTGGACCCTTAGCTTCTTCAAGAAGCTTGAGCTTGTTCTCTATAAGAGGGAGGCTCCCCTCTTTCTCCAGGTTCAGAAAAAGTTCCTTGAGCTATACATACAATCTATATCTATACATCTTGATTTCTCTCTTGTTTTGTGCCTTAAAGTGTTATTCTTCATACTTTAACACAAAACACACACTCAAACACCATCCTTTTGTTGCTGAGGTGCTTAGGAGCTGGTTTTTGAGGTTTTTGGTTTGGTTTAAGCTTGGAAAACTGCTGGAGTTGCAGTTTTGAAGGTGGTCTACAAGGGTGAGCCTTTAACTCCTTAAATCCTTATTTTTTCCTAAGCTTTTGAACCTATTTTCATGCTGATTTAAGCTTAACTTTCTACAAAAAGTTCTATTTTTGCATGCTTAACATCTTTGTTTAAGGTCACTTTTGTGTTGGGGGTTGTCTACCCCCTCTTAGGCCTTGTTTAGCCTTGCTTTTGTGCCTTCTTTTTGAGCCTTTGGGACCACCTTGTTTTGACCTTCTCACCACTGAAACTCAGAGGAATTTCAATGGTGGAAGTAGTGTTTTGAGGTCCCAAATAGGAGAGGGTCATCCCCTCTCCTTGTGTCTTCAATACTTGTCTCATTAGCCTCATGTGTGAGCATGTTTGTTAAGCTTATGTTGGCCATATCTTAGCATGTATTTGTGCTTATTTTGCTGTGGCATACCACTGTTTTTACTTGGTTTTGTCACTCCATGCATGCCTAATATACTTGTAGTGTAAATCTCATAAACTAGCTTTGTATGCTTCATGAAGTAGCATGTCATTCTAGCTTGTTTTGTTTCCATTTCAGCATGTTTTTGGTGATATTTTGCCGTGTCATACCTTTGTTAAGGTTTGGTTTGGTTGGCCCTTGCATGCTCCATGCACTTGTAGTGCATTTACATGAACTAGCCTAATGTGTATCATGCTTTAACATGTCATTCTAGCATGCTTTTGGCTTAACTCTGAGAAGCTTTTGTCCATGTTTTAGCATGCTCTAGTTTTGATTTGTGTTGTTTTGGTCATGCATGCCATGCTTTGTATAGCTATAATGCATTCTAGCTTGTTAGCTTTGTGCATCGAGTCCACTAGCATGCATTACTTGGACTATTTAAATAATTGGCATCATTATAATGTGATTTCAGTCCATGTTTCATGGTCATGCACTTGCATTTTTTACTCTTTCAATGCGTTGGAGGGTTTCCTCCTTTATGCCTTAACACGGGTCATTGCGTATGCCTTCATGCCTAAGCTTGCGAGCCATCATTTCAATGTGTTTTTGGGGTTATTTTGCCATGATATAACTTTGATTTTTATTGGTTAAGTCATCCCATGCTTGGTCTTAATAGGTGTAGTGTAATCTACCTTATTTGTCTTGCATTTATTATGCCTTATGCCCTTCATGCTAGCTTATTTTGGCTTCCTTCCATATATGTTTTAGTATCATTTTGACATGTTCCAGGATTGTTTTGGGTTGCCTTTGCCATATGCTTCATGCTTTGTATAGCTGTAGTGCAATTAGCCTTCCTAGCTTTGTGTTTTGATGACTCATGCATGCTATCCTTGAGCTATTTAGATGATTTGATATCATTTAATACTTCATTTCAGAGCTTATAACATGTCTATGTTCCCACTTCTTTCATGCTTTGAATGGCTTTGAGTATTGTGCTTTGTTGCCTTATTGTGGTCTAGCATGTATGCCATCTTGCCTAGGTCCTTGCGCCTCTATCTTAGCATATTTTGGTCTTTGTTTAGACCTAATTAAGCTCTGTCCATGGTTGGTTCATGCACTTGTGCCATGTATTGCATGCCCCCTTTGTAGTCCTCTTTACTAGCTTCATGCTTTAAGGACCTTTGCATGCTGTGCTTGCTTTGTTTGAATGATTTGGCATCATTTCATATCTTATTTCAGTGCATTTAGTGTTGTTACACTTCCATGTTTATCACTCCTTGAGCACCCTTAAGGGTTGTGCTCTTAGGCCTACTTGATAGGCCAAGGCATGTGCATGTTTGCCTTGCCCTTTTATGCCTTTGTTTTGGTGTTATGGCCACTGATTTGGGCATGGCTGAGGTTTGTCCACTTTTGGTTTAAATCCATTTAGCATTGTGTATTCCATGTAGTTCATCGCATTGAGTATGCCATGTTGTTTGCATGTTGATTCATCACATTGTATATGCCATGTTCTTTGCATTGTGTATGCTTATATGACATTGCATTGTGTATGCATGCCATTAGCCTTGTTAGGTTGTTCATGTTGCATTGCATGTTTGCATGCTTAAGTCATTTTGCATATTTGCATGCTTGTGTTGCAATGTATTTTTGCATGCTCCATGTTACATAGCATTGTGCATGCCATGTTGTGTGTTGCATTGTGTTTGGAATAGGTGTTAGTCCAAACACGAGAAACGAGGGACATTTCATACTTGAAATGATGAAATGTACCTCAATTTTCGGTCGCCGACGCTCTTTATCATACATGATAGAGCTCTAGGCATTTATGTGTTTATTTGTGCATTCATTTCATATTGAATTGTGCAACTTCGCCTCTCGGCCATCACGCATTGAAATGCGTGATTGGTGGCCCGAGGGTCGAGAACTACATTCCTTTGAGCTTATGAAATGATAGGGAGGGTGGTTGTGCATACATATCTTGCAAATACATTGTCATGCCCTTTCTTGCTCTCTGTTGTAGCAAATTGGAGAACTGCAGCAACAACTGGTCGGCCAGCCAGAAAAACTAGCTGGCCGACCACTTTTTCTGGTTTGAAAAAACAAAAAGTGGTCGGCAAGTGGTCTCCTACATCAACAACTGGTTGGCCACTCTCCTACAGGTCCCCAAGGTGAGTTGGAAGCTATCTGGAGCTTGGTGCAAGTTTCTGAGAGCAGTTGCAAACAAAGGCAAATTAGGGCATCGCGACGGATTTCCGAACGAGGCAACCGGGCATGCATGCACCCTTCTTCCTCTGAGGACTTTGCTTTACTGCTTTACTTAGCTAATTTGCTTAGCTAGTTTATGCTTTGGTTTGCACTTAATTAGTTAATGCGCTTAGCTATTCGATTTGTGTTGTAATATCTTAACTAGTTAACTAGGATTAGTTGATTAGTTTTGTGATGTAATAAGTAGTTTAATTAGCTTAGATTAGCTAATTAGCTTCTTTTCGGATCCTCCGTCGAGAGGGCCAATTGTTGTAATAAGTGTGCGTGTGTGTGATGCATGTCTTCTAACCCCCATTTCTTTCTCCCTTTTACTTAACCGCTTATGATGGTTAATTTTAGGGCATATTTCGATTAGCATACCTTATGCTTGCATGCATGCATCCATTCATCTGTTTTGCATGCACCGGGCTCGGCGCATCATACAAACCAGCATTGTATTTCAATACATTTACTTGAATACGTGTTCAACAGCATGTTATCAAGTTGCATTTCCCATGACATTCTAGAATAGCCGAGCCTGTTTTAGTCGCATTCTTGCATGTGTTGCATTAGCCATCTTAACATGAACTAGGATCATGCATGATTTCTAACTAGTTCTTTGTTTTGGCTTGGAGTACATTGTGAGTGTTTACGCTTTAGCATACTGCATGTGTGTTATTGACTGCCATGTTCAGCATGCTTGCCATGAGGCTAACTGATTATTTGATATAACTGCCTGAATGCCTGTGGGTGAAGGTTGGATTACTTGAATTAGAACAAATCATTAAATCCCCGATTTAGCCTACTTGCGAGTAGCAAACTCCAAATCATTTTCACAAACGAACATGCAATGTTTTGTTCCAAATTAGGCGATCTAGTCTATACTTGTATGTTGTGCGCATCACGTAGTAAGATTAGCTAATTAACCAGAATAAGAGCACATGTGTTTTCAAAAACAAAATATCATGCTTAGTACAGGCCGATCTTTGATTGGGCGAGCGAGGGTGCTCATTGCATGACCTTCCCCTCTCGTACCCAAGTTCCTGAGCCGAGGCAACTTTGGTGATGACAGACACGTGGCCTTAGGCACGAGTTAGGGTTTCCTAAATTCCCCCAAAATAAAATATTTAGGTGGCGACTCTGTATCTGGCAAAGCAGTCCATGTTTGACATTTCTTTATAAAAATCAGTTTTCCAAAATGATTTGCTGGATTTGGACTCTTTGGTGATTTATCGGTCTCACATTGCACTTTGTGAGATTTAGATTCAAAACTGTGACATTGAGTCCGAACTGTAGTAGCCTAGAGAACAAAATGAGATTCGCGCCCATCATAGCGCGGATATCGGAGAGTTCTCGCGAGGCACATCTACAGCATACTAGTTACCCACTCCGGCCTGTTATGCATATCAGTGAGTGAACTAACCAACGTGTTTCGGATTGTCGCAGTCCAGTCGTATTGTCTCAATGTTTCCAGGTTGTCAATCACACGGACAAAAGCCCACCCTATATGCTCGCTACTAGTTGCAAAAAATAGCTTCGCACAAATGTAAAGACAAAGTAGTTTCGCCACGTCTTCTTCGTCACACTCCGTCTGACTGTAGATTGCTTCTACTAGCTCATCCTTAATCACTTTTGAAGATAATCGACCAACGTTCGGGCAGCGTCGTTACATGAAATCTAAAGGCCCTTTCACACATTGTGACAAATCCAATTTGTCCTTACCGCATTGGACCCCAAAAATCAACCGAATGTCATTGTTTCTCAAAGGTAGCTTCGCACCACCAATGTAAAACTTTTCATCCTTCGGGTTGTAAGTTTGTATAATTCGGCACACTATGGCATCACACTTTTTAAACGACTTCGGATCTAGCTTATGAACACGGATAGCGTCAATCATCACCCAAAATGGGGTTTTCTGTAATTGCCGAATATGCCCATCACCAAACTGTAACTCACGCACAATGTTAATCACCCCCGATATGTTAGACCAGTACATTAGCTTCGACGGGTCAACTTCAGCCTTATTACGACTACCAGTACTCACTTTTTGTTTCTTGAATACTAGCCGCGATTGCCTCTTCAAGGCCAATTTGGTTGATGTTTGACCAAACTGTTGCGACCATGGTGTTCTGCCGATGCTTTTCCCATTTCTCTTCCCATCACTACCTGAAATGGGAGTCACATAAACAAGTCAGTTTTTAATTCAAACCAGCTCAACTACATACGAAACATCATTCTACTCTACCACACGTCCAACTCTTACCTGTGTGCCAAGCGTATAATGAATGGTAATAACATCATGTATAACAACAACACCATATGCAAACCACTATACATAACATTATTACAACATGACAACATATAAACTACACCCACCATCCTACACCATCCTACACCAACAAACGTTACACCGTTCGTTGTTTATTTTGGAAATGCTAACAAAAGAAAATCACATCACAAAGCATATTTCATTACGTGCTATATGATGTACACGTTCGTTCAAATTATTTACATTACCACATCCTACATTTGCTTAACCCTATCACCACCTTCGCGTCAACACCGAAATCACCACGCTTAATCATCCAAACTGTTATATAATTATCCCAACCACAATCCACCCATATACTATCCCCCACAAACCCACACATCGTTACCATTACAGTAAGATAAATTAGCCAAACACCCCCTTCTACGACCAATTACATACACATGACATCTTCAAACAACAAAGCAACATAGCAAAAATCTTCCAGCCCACCAACTATGCCATGCCATCAATGGGATTTCCAATGCGACTTCCAGAATAAAGTTCCCCGTTTAAAAAGAGTTTTCTTTACTAAATGGTGGACTAAGGGGCTTGATACCCCTAAATCGCAACAGGAAATATTACAGAAGATCAAGGCTCACACACAAGCCTACTAGGAATTTACTCCAAAATTACTCCCTGCCACTCCAATAATAAAAAATCCATTTGTCCAAATTCAAAATGAATTAAGGCAAAAATATCCAGGATTATCAGAATATGAATTAATCGTGAAAAGCATGGATTTTATGAAAGATCAATTCCTGCAATCTTTATCCAGAGATGATATCAGCATGCAGTCAGGTACTAGCAGCCAAGGTCCAGAAGAGCATCTAGATCCAGATCTTGATGAAAATGAATTCGCAGTCCTTGCAGGCGAACCCCAAGATCCTACCGTCAATGATCCAAATTTTGGTGATTTTTGGGACTCATTAACCAGTCTCATTTCAGAAAAAATCAGTCAGGATAAAGACAGGAAAGGAAAAGGAAAAGAGGAATGACTCTTTGTCCTTCACTCATACCGCTTTACAGCAACGTCGGCAGAAGACGACAAATTTAGAATATTTACTTTTCAAAAAGAAAAGATGCCCTGTCGGCCATACAGATTTGATGGACAATGAAGATAAGGCTCTGAGTCATTTGTGATCAGAAGAGGATAAGGACGATCGACTCCACCCACTTAGGACACGCCACCTGTCCTCAACCTTATCTTTTATTTATCTATATAAGGGATGCCTCACCCTTGTTGAAGGCACGAGTAATTTTAATTTCCAGTTTTATAAGTGTATACTCTCTCTCTCCCTCTCTCTCTCTTCAAGTGTGTAAGACATAAGCAGTATTACAATAAAAGTTTGAAGTCCGACTGTAAGTATTTCTTTTCATGTTTTATTTAATGCATGCCTGTTGATAGACTTGTAGAATTAAATGCTTTATTAGAATTTTATCAATCTCGTTATAGGTTCTGGCTAACAGTTGATAATCGCCGTCTACAGACTGTAAGGAGAATCCATTTACAGAATTTTACAACTTTGATTGAACGAACAGAAAGGAAAATACAGGAGCAAATTTGCCTGTTGACTGCGGCCAATCGGCCACCGCCTTCTTTGCAGTAAATACATGAGACCATATATGGCATAATTTAGATTTAATATAATAATAATATGAACAGTAATATTCCTGGGTTTGTGCTTAATCGAGGGTAGAACAATGTTAGGTTAAGTGGGACGTCACCCAAGTCGCGTAGAGGTAACCGTTAGCAGTGATTGCGGTTAGGTTGTGTCCTCGTAAGTCGTTGACAGACGTGCTTAGCTTTACCCTGTGTCAAGAACGTCAAGCACCTCTATTGGTATTAGAGCCATGTTTAGTATTGTTCATATTATGGTATATTAATTTTAAATTAAACATATATGGTCCAAATACAACCACATGAGTACTGTACCTTCAGAAGAAGTAGCCAATATAGTATCTAATACAGAGGCTTTTTGGCTTTTTGACTATTTTAGTAGGCTATTTTAGTTTTTGTTTGGGAAGATAAGATGGATTTTATTTGAGTTGTATTGAAAAATGTGTTGAAATAATGTTGAAGTTAAAATGACAAATTTGTCCCTAAGATTACAATTTTTTAAATTGATATAAAGGGGCAAAATCGTAAATAACCAAGTGATGGAACATTTTGTCAATGTGACAGTGTAGGCTGTGCCTACACTGTTCGCAGCTGCAGCTATTTTTTTTTTTTGAAAAACTTTGATTTAGAGGCTTTTTAGCTTATTTCACAAATGAGGCTATAATAGCCTCAACTCTTTCTTCCCAAACAGTGCCACAGTAGCTAATACAGTAACTTCTACATCAGAAGCTAGAGAATTAGTAGCCTATCAGGATGTTAAGGAAGCCCTGGATAAATGGACAATTCCCAAAGTCAAACCAGATACTATCTATAAGATAGGAACCTTTGACTTTTCCAGTAGAAAGATAATCAAAATATTTGAACATGTAGCCTCTGTACAGAATGATGATGAGATCATGTATCTCTTACACATATAGGATCTATACCCATTTTTACAAAAATACAAGTATGTCGACATAGGACTTGTCCAGATAGCATTTAAGCCTTTGACCCTTCTTGGCCAAAATACTAGTATCCAGTATACCCTTCGGGATGGTAGATGCCTTGATTAGAGAGCATCTCTTATGGGAGCTATTGAAACCAATCTCTCTCACGGTCCAGTATACTTTAACATATATCCAAACTTAAGTATAGCACTTACTAATGCTAATTTATCAAAAGTCTTAGAACTTCGAGTACTATCCCATGGATATACATATCTTCCAGGATCACCACCATTTACAGCCATTTCTAGAATTTATTTAAAGGTTTTAACAACTTTAAACCCTTACATAAGAAAGCAGAGTGAATTAGGACACACAGTCTTAATTGATACAAATCTTTTCAGTAGTCAAGTTGCTGTGCCAAAAATGATCCCTTGGCAAAACATTATTTTTCCAGAAAGATGGCATATTCCAAATGTTGTTCCTGCTCGACCCATTATCAGACAATCTCTAGATGATGTGATACAGACACAAGGTGGTAATGTTTACCTGACCTTCAACAGGCCACATAGACCATTGTCCAGAAGTATGTCTAGTACCAGTTATAGAACTGCTCCATCTTACAGAGTAGATCTACCTGAGTCTTCCAGACAATCTACCTCAGAACCCATAGAATTGGTTTTACAAGGAATGCCTTCCAGACCACCTAGTGACACCAACCCTGACAATAATACAGATCCAGTAGTCTAGGGAATTCAATTTTCAAAAAATCAAATACCACATGGTGTTTATGAATCCAGAAGACCTTATAGCCCTACAGCAAGTGATATGAATTTTGAAATTTAATGGATTTTTCACCAGGCAGTGAAAATCACAAAATTCTAAATCATGATTTTTTACAGGAGAAATATAGAAAATTTAGAGAATGGTATTTTGAAAACCATAATAAATCACAGCTAGAGCAGCTTAAAATTCAGTATTATGCTCACCTAGAGCAACAACATAAACTCCAATCTTTTCCTTTATGGTATAAGGAAAATATTATTATTCCAGAATCACAAATTAATGTTCTCGAAAACATACAGAAAACTTGGGTTACAACAGATGGTCAAAGTATTACTTATGTCCATCCACCTCCTCAATCCTTGGAACTCAAACCTAGTGGAATTATAAGTTCAAATAAACCACTAGTTATTACAGCCTTTGTTGAAACTCTAGAACGCTTAGGATAAGGGAACAATTATAGGTTAAAGATATTATACCCTTTATCAAACAGAATAATTATACAAATCTTTTTTTTCCAAACAGCAGGAAAACAATTAATTAGAATAGAAGAAGCTGTTATGCAAATAAAAAAGAGTTATACTATCCAGCCAAAATTCAAAAACTTAATTCCAGTAACCGTAAAGCCACCTTTGGATGTAACAAAGTTTAAACTTAAACCATCTGTAGACACCCCATTTTTGACCGCCCCTAAGACTTGGGCATTTTATTTTGACCACTCTCACCAGAAAAAATCAAATTGAAATTTTAATCCCAAAACTCACTCATTTTGGTCAAATTAAAATTTTTTTATTTGAATTTATAATTTTGTATAATTTTATATAATTTTGTGTGTTTGTACAAATTTTTTATGTGTGTTTATATAAATTGGCATGTGATATTTTATAAATAAAAAAAATGATAAAAACAAAAAAGAAAAAAAAAATAGAAAATAAAAAAAAAGAAGAAAATAGAAAATAATAAAACAAAATAAAAAAGAGAGGTCGGTAGTTGTTTTTAATTTTTGGGTGGAAGATATGATGGGGATATAGATTATTATGTTTTCTGGGTGGGCACGGGGTATATATTATCTAATTGTTTTGATTGGGGTGGCTGGGGCTCTCTCTAGATTAAAAAAAAGAAAAAACATAAAAAAAAAAAAAAGGGGAACACATCACTACATCTTTCTCTCGGGGTGCATGCGCATGGGCTCGGGGGGAGGGGGGTGAACAAAAAAGAGAGAGAGCATGGATGAGTGAGGTTCGGTGGGCAATAAAAAAGAAAAGAAAAGAAAAGAAAGAGCAAGTAGGATAAATAAGATACACACCCACAGGGAGGGGAGGAGGCACATGGGAGCCCATATACACAATTCACTTTCCTCTCTCTCTTTAGATACAGACAAAGCTTGAAACACACACCCATTCGACTCTCTCTCTCGGTTTGGAGGAGAGGAGGAGAAGAGAACTCACACACGGCAGCCACCGTTCACACGGCTGAAACACACAGACCACGGCACACACACATGTTAACACACCCACACACCATTAACACTCATCTCCCTCTCTCTCGGCAGACAACACAGCAGCAGCAACCCATGCATACACGGCAACCCAGCACACACAACCCACCTCACTGATACACCACCACCAACTTCACCACCAGACCACCACGGCAGCTACACACCCACCAACTTCACCCTCTCACTCGGCAAGCACACCACTCCCATGCATACACACACACCAAACCCAGCTCTCTTCTCTCTCTAGATTCCTAGGCTTCTCTCTCTCTAAGACACAACCCAGATACACACACACTACACACACTCATCACACCCACGGCAACTAGACACCCAACACACACACCCATGAGACACGCACACATGCATGAGTTGTCCTCTCACTCTCTCGGCTATCACTAACACTCATACATGAAGGCTTCAACACAACCCAGATACACACACCATACACCATCACCACCATACACACACAGCCCATGCACCCAGCTAACACACGGTTTTGACAGCAGCTCACACACACGACCCATACACACACTGTCATCTCCCTCCCACTGATACACCATCACCAACACACACACACCATTGACACAGACACACACTCTAAACGCACACGGCAGCAGAGCACACACACACACACACCATTGACACAGTCGGCAACCCAGCAAACACTCACGGCACCCATCACAAACCCATCCACTCTCACCACACCACCATTGCCATCACTCACACACACCATTGACACAGTCACACACACACTCCAAATACACACGGCACTACCACACACCGCCAACTTCATCATACTCACAGACCCAACACACCACTCAACACACACCCACACACGGCACTGCACACCCAGCACCCATGCTGCCCTCACCATTCACACACACTCACAGACCCTACTCCACCTTCTCAGGTCATCCACAGCAGCCCACTGCCGAGTTGCCACCAACAGTTTCAGCTACTCCACTGCCGAGCCACCACCAGCAGCCCACTGCCGAGCTACCACCAGCAGCACCACCAACTACTCCGCTGCTACGCCGCCATTCCGCTAGCCGAGAGCTTCGATCCACTTCGTGATCCACTTCGCGCCAAGCTTGCACCTTCATATTGAGGTAAAGTTTCCTTACTTTTATTTCAATCTTCGTGCGTCTTTTTCTCGTGTTTTCATTTTGATTTGGAACTGTTTTGGAATTGTTTTTCAACATAGAAACTATGTGATTTGAAGTTGTAAAAGTGGGGAGGGGTTTGCTATCCTTCCTCATAATTACATTAGCTTTAATCTCTTTAATTTCAGCACATTTGTATGTTATTTGGGGGTTGTTTAATTTATTTCAATAAGTTTGTTTTACATATTTTGTTTGTGTTAATTAACCAATGAATCAATTAATCAACCTTGCATAACCACCTCTGCAACCTCCCTCCATTCTTTGATGATTTTGATTAAAAAGTTGTGAAAAATTAAGATTGTGGTTCAAGTATAAGAAAGAAGATTTTTCTCATACTTAATGGTTTAATCTCTCCGGAGGTTCAGCATTAACGACAAAAACTTCTTATACTAAAGTACAATCATGTATTTTTCAGTTCTTTTTATCACCAGTGTGTCTACTTTTAAGGGAGTAATTAACCCTTGGAAATCACCAAGGAAAGTGTCATTATCACGCATTATCAAGTTTGGATTTCAAGTCATTTCGCTCACTATGGGTTTATCTAAGTCATTATCACTCTTTGGAGTTTGACTAGTCTTGTTGCACATCTTGAGTTTGACTTGAAATCCCTAACTTGTAAATAAGTTTGACTCTTCCTTTGTAATTTCCCCGAATGTGTTTACTGCTAAGGGAGTAATTAACCCTTGGAAATCACCAAGGAAAGTGTCATTATCACTCATTATCAAGTTTGGATTTCAAGTCACTTCGCTCACTATGGGTTTATCTAAGTCATTATCACTCCTTGGAGTTTGACTAGTCCTTGTTGCACATCTTGAGTTGACTTGAAATCCCTAACTTGTAAATAAGTTTGACTCTTCCTTTATAATTTCCCTCGAAGAATTTATCACCAATGTGTTTACTGTTAAGGGATTAATTGACCATTGGAAATCACCAAGGAAAGGGTCATTATCACTCATTATCAAGTTTGGATTTCAAGTCCTTATCGCTCACTTTGGGTTTTTCTAAGTCATTATCACTCTTCTGAGTTTGACTAGTTCTTGTTGCACATCTTGAGTTTGACTTGAAATCCCTAACTTGTACATAAGTTTGACTCTTCCTTTGTGATTTCCTCTGAAGAAAACAAGATTTATTCGGGTTAAGTCGACACTTATTTTCCTTTATTGTATTTCAGACTTAGTGGATGTAAATATCACTGTGGACTTAATGGATTAAAGAAAAGGGAAGGTAATATAAAACAGGCTAATAAAATTGAGCTTAAAATGAATCAACCAACATAAAGAACCAACAAAATTGATTGAACTCGGTCGGACGTTCTACCGAGTTTATTGTGTCAAGGTTTGTCTTATGTTAGTCCATAATGTTTTGATGAATCTTGAGGCGTCTTCCTTCTTGAATTTGCTTCATGATAGAAGGGAGGGGTGGTTGTCATGCATTGCATTTATGAATCTTTGTCCTATCGTATCCAAAACCAGCTTGCAAATCAACTTGCAGTCATAGGTGGTTTGGGAACTGAGTTCGCTTCTCTCTTGAGTATTTCCCATGATAGAGAAAAGTGAGAAAAGACAAACATGGCTAGGAATACTTTGTCTGCATGTTCGCACTGTTTCACCTCAGGCACAAAAAAACAGATTTCTGCAAAGAAAACAATGTATGCTTGGATTTATTTGGGGCTCGATTAAGTCTTGTTTTGGGTCGGCAAAGGCTCCAATAAATTGCAAACAATACACTTTTGGTCGAAAGCAATGATAAGGTGAAACAGAACAAATCTCAACAAAGCAGACAGAGTAATTCTGAGGAGCATCGCGCAATCATTACATTATTTGTTGTAATAAATTAGACAGCCCCTTTTCATTATTATTCATTCAGATTTGTAATATTTATTTATTCGGACACTTGGACATTCGGACCCTCCTGCGCGAGGGCAAACAAACTTGTAATAAGTGTGCGTGTGTGTGTGCATGTCTTCCAACCCCACGTCTTTCTCCCTTTTATTTATCAGTAATGGTTAGTTTAGGGCATCATGTTTAATTTAGCATACTCATGTTTGCATCCACTTGTATTGCTGCATAAAAGTTCGGCTCATCATATTATTGCAAATGTCAAATTCAAACTCTTTACTTGAATACGTACGCTATTACATGCCTTGAATTGACTCACATGCCATGTTAGTAGCCGAGCTTAGTAATTGCATATTATATGTGTTGCATTAGTCATAATACATGTTAGGATCATGCATTTTTCCCTAACTAGTTCTTTTTTTGGCTCGGAGTACGAGGTGAGTTTTTATGATTTAGCATATTGCATAAGTGTGATTGCTGTCATATCAAGCATATTACCATGAGGCTAATTACTTAAGTGATAAACTGTTTGAATGCCTATGGATGAAGGCTATTCACTGACATTGGGATACTTTGATTAATGTATATATGAGATCACTTTTTCAAGTGATACATATTAAAACACTTTTTCAAAACAAACATAAAATCAAACGTTCTAACTGTTCGTGAAATTAGTCTATACTTGTATGTTAGAGATAAAATAAGAACATATACTGTCATAAGAATCACATCATAATTAGTAGAGGCCGATCTTTGATCGGGTGAGTGGGGTGCTCATTATTGACCTTCCCCTCTCAGACCTAAGTTCCCGAACCAAGACACTTTGGTAACGACGGACTAATGGCCTTTGGCACGAGTCACGGGTTTCCTAAATTTCCCATAAATATTTAGGTGGCGACTCTGAAATCTGGCAAAGCAGTCCATTTTTGGCATTTGATTCAAACATCGATTTTCCAAAAACAATTGCCGGATTTGGACTCTTTTTGTGTTTCCACTGTTTCACATTGCACTTGTGAAATCAGATTCAGAACCAACACAAGTGGAGTCCGAACTGTAAGGGCTATTTCATTCTTCCGAAAGGGGGCGCGAAAAGCCGAGCTACAGTTTCTGGCGACTCTGCTGGGGATTTAGAGAACTTGACTTGAAATTTATGATGTGAATTTTTATCTACATTTATATGGTCTTTGCATTTGCATTTGCATCGGTGCGCTTAATCCCTGTGTTTGCCATCTGCTATTCCTGGACGGTTTGCTGGAGGCTTGCCCACAAAGCTTGCCAAAAGGCTGACCGGTCATGGGCTCTGCCATGTTGGGAACACAACCTTGGATCTGGATTACCGCCGTACCGTTTGATCCTCCTTTCACTTCTCGGTGTTAGGTGTGAGAGGTATATTAGGTAGTCTTGCTGAGGTACCCTCTGTGACTATTTGACCTAATGCATATAGTATGCTCTAGTGACTATTCCAAATTAGGACAGGATGCCACCCTTACAGGATGTTATGAAACCATTTGCTTGAAATAGTGAAACCTAGATCATGTCAAAATCTAGGACAGGATAACCCTACCTCCTTTGTAGGGGTGTTTTGGTTCTTTTACATGGTATGTGTTTTTACAGTGAAACTGTACAGGGTGGTTCATATCAGTGTTACAAATGAGCGGTCAACATAAGTTCAGTAGGGCTCACAGTTCAGCGGCGTGTTGAAAAAAATAAATAAATAAAATAAGATAAAAAAAAATAATTTGGGGCCGAAGTGCGTCTGATTTTGATTTGTTTTTTTTTTTTTTTTCTTGCTTTTGCTAGGTAGTTTACCATCATAGCTTCAGAAAGACTCAATATCCCCAAGTGTGGACTCGTTCTGGTAGGCTTTGCAAAATTCAGGACCTTGTAGTGGTCAGCCAGTGTTAGTCTCTCTCCCACCGGCCACTCGACGAAGAAAGAACAAACAGGCATCAGCACCAGTACAGAGTGCTCCACAAACACCTAGTCCTACCCGCAATTCACCAATATCTCACTCGCCTATAAGAATGGCACAGAACACAGAAGACCTTGCTGCCATGATGGCAATTGTGAGAACCATGGAGCAAAGGTTGGCTGCACAAGATGAAATCATCGCCAATCTGCGATGCCCATCTGGGGCATCAGCATCTACAGTGCCTCCAATCCCGGTTACTCAGCCTACTCCCGATCCTCTTCCACCAGTGGAAAATCCCCAAGTCTCAGATCCCCAAGAGATATTTCCGCAGGCTCCAACTTATAGACCCTCGGCACAGCCCCATGGGGAATTTCTCCCATTTGACAGTAACGATGATCCAGCTATGATGAAAATTGCCAGGCTAGAGAAAGCGTTGAAAAAATCCCAAGGCTTCAATTCCATTCCGGATATTGAAGACGGGTACGCTGAGGCTTCGGTCAGATTACCGGAAAAATTTAAGATGCCCCACATTGACAGATTTGATGGAAGTGGGGATCCAATTGTACATGTTCGCCTGTTTTCGGAGGTTCTAAAACCTATGGGTCTTTCTCATGTTCAGAAATTATCATTGTTTCGGGAGAACTTTGTCTGATGTAGCGGCCATTTGGTATGCTAAACTGGAAGACTCTACTAAGCAGAATTGGGAAGAACTATCTGAAGGGTTCGTAAACCAATACTCTTATAACACTCAGATAGAGGGAACCATCAGTGAGTTGGAGGCCACTACCCAAAACCCCAAAGAATCTTTCATCGATTTTGTTGCCAGGTGGAGAGCCAAGGCAGCCCGGATGACAAATAGGCCCTCTGAAATGGAACAAGTCAGGCTAGTGGTCCACAATCTCGAACCTGATATGCTACAAAGAATGATAGTGACTCCATTATCAACATTTGCTTCACTACACCAGTTAGGGGTCCAAATTGAAAGTGCATTCAAGAAGGGGCTTATCCATAGAACTAGTGAACCGCAAAGGAGGCCATTCACCCGGAATAGATGTTGGTACAGCGCTATCCACGGTCTGTAGATTAGTACTTGGCTACATCGTGGCCAAGATGGCCGATCCCTTTGCTGCTACTACAAACTCTGCTGCGCTACAAACGCACAAGCTGCACAAAATGGTCAACCTTTGTTCCAGAGAACTTTTACCCCTCTCCACATGAATCTGTCCCGCACTTTCAAGATGTTGCTGGAAAGGGGACATCTCAAGCCTCTCGATCCACGACCTCTTCCTGACCCACTCCACCAAGACAGACCCTACTCAGTACTGTTGCTTTCACCAACAACACGGTCATCCCACCGATCGGTGCTACCGCTTGCGTCACGAGATCCAGATCTCATTGACAATAAAATCATCGCCCCACCCTCCAAACCAAATGTGACCACTAACCCACTTCCCACCCATAACCAAGTCCCACCACCTAGAGACATCAACCTGATCCATATATTGCCATTTGCCTATAACCCCAACATATACATCACCCTAACCCATTTACCCAAGCCTGAGGTGTTCATTCCAGAAGACATGGACTTGTGTATGATGGATGCACCTGAACCCCAATCGTCTCAACCCCCAAAACTTGAACTCCCTAATAGCCAAATTCCAATCCAACCCACTCCAAAGAACCCGGCCCAACCAGTTCACCAAGACCAAGTACGTTCAGATACCTCGCAGGCACTAATAGCCGAACCCACTACTTCTAAGCTGTTGAGCATGATTGAAGACCTTCAGAGCACTGTGGCAGATTTAGCCTTTGGGATCTTGGCTCCATCATCGACCACATCATGTGCCAAAATTTCAGGTCAGAAAGCTCCCCAATCTTGGGGCGAACTACAATTGGAAAGGGCCAACCCGAAGGTATCTTAAGTCTAGGTGATGACATGTCAACAACAAGTGGACCTCGCTCTGATACAGCCACCCAATCCCTTGGCAAAGCTGAAGCAAGGGGTAAAATGAAACCGGGGCAAGTATTGATCCGTATGCACATCTCCGATGGGCTATTGAGGCTTTAAAAGTCAAAGGTTGAACAAACAGCAAGTGCTTGTAGTTGTTACAAATATTGTGGATGACACTTTTGTCAATACTTCCAGAACTGGTAACCGCGCCTTCAATCCCCTTTACATGACCTTGTCTAAAGCTCTCCAAATCCTCATGGGACAAGGCCACCTCAAACCCCTTGATTTTCAACCTCTCCCTAAGCGCCTTCCAGCCAGGCACGATGCGGCCAAGTATTGCGCCTTCCATCAGCAACTCGGCCATGACACTGATCATTGTTTTTCGTCTTCGCCATGAAATTCAAACCTGATTGACAACAAGATCATCACTCACCAGGTTCTACAAAGTCTATTAGCACTGGGTCAATGAACTTGGGGATAGGGTCCTGTGATAAGCTAAACCACCTGCTGATGGGGCATTTTACTAACATGGTGGATGGCACGCACTAATTTTAGAAATTGGAAATGGTTTTGTTTTACTTTCTGAATTGGGTGTTGAGTCAGTCTTGTTGTGTCAGAGTATGGTGATCTCGGGGGTGTAACCCGGGCATCACTGTTCTGTCTGTGTTTGTTTTGTCTTTTCTTTTTTCTTTTAAGTCTGTTTCAGTCATTGGGCCAGAAGATCTGAATGAAACGTAGTAGTTTTACCTACTTCTCTGTGCTTTAAATCATTGCATTGACCAAAGTTTTTAAAAACTTTTTCAAAACTCTGATAAAAACAAAGAGGAAGAATTTCCTCGGGATTTGCAATTTTGATCAACTGAGAAGAAGAGAGGTGTACTAAGCCCTTGATGAATAAAATCATTTTTGTTAATGTGGGTACTGAGAAGGATCCTGGCTTGGTCCAAATTGGTTCGATCTTGTCTTCGTAAGAGTACGAGTGATTAGTCACTTTGTGAAAAGATTTCAAAAACTGTTTTTGCGTGGTCCTACGAAAACATACCTGGAATTTATTATACAGCATAGGGTCCCTCTTGACTCTAGGTCCGACCTCCTTAGCTCCTTAGCTTTCAAATCATGATTCGAAGTATTCAATGATCAACCAAAGTGTAAGGGTTGCATAGCCAAATTGGAAACAGCCCTTGAACTAGGGGCAATGATGTGATTCAAATGGAGACAGCCCTTCAACTAGGGGCAATAAGGTCGAATATGATTCAAATGGAAACAGCCCTTGAACTAGGGGCAATGATGTGATTCAAATAGAGGCAGCCCTTCCACTAGGGGCAGTAAGGTCGAATGTGATTCCAGATTTGAAACAACCCTTGAACTAGGGGCAAAAGTGTGAGGCTTACATATCCTAAAATGGAGACAAACCCTTGAACTAGGGAAGAAGGTACCACCCTTGAGAGGCTCGCTGGGCTGAAAACCCAGAAGGGCCCCAGGCAAAAGTTAGAGCACAAAAAAAAAAAAAAAAAAAAAAAAAAAAAAAAAAATGGAAAGCTCGCAAGGTTGAAAACCAAAAGGGCGGCTTTGGCAAAAGTTAGAGCGTAAAAGGACAGTGTCAATACCCGAGTGAACCTTAGCCAAAACTATGTAGGGCCTGGGATTCAGATTGGAAGCAACCCTTGAACTAGGGGCAAGAAGGCCGGATGTTATTTAGATTTGAAGCAGCCCTTGAACTAGGGGCAAAAGGTTGGATGTGATCAAAGAGTTAAAACTGAATCGTTTCCCAATGAAGACCGCCCAGAAAGGCAAACCCAGAAGTTGAGAGAATGAATTTTATTATTGAAGGACATCAAGTTCCTATCCACTACACTAGGGGCAAATTCAGTACTGGTCAAGTGTAGCAGTCGTTCTTATAGATGGCCTACAGATTTCACACCCAATCAACATGGACAAGTTAAAATGAAAGTAACCCTTGAGAGGCTCGCTGGGCTGAAAACCCAAAAGGGCGACCCAGGCAAAAGTTAGAGTAAAAAAAAAATAAAAAATAAAAAAATAAAAAAAAAATAAAAATGAATGAAAAAAAATATATATAGAAAAACACGAAAAATAAAATAAAAATGAATGATGATGAAACAAAAAAGAGAGTGTTAATACCCGAGTGAACCTTGGTCGGAACTACGGTGGCCTGATTCCTATCTTTGGGATACGTAGGTAGCTTCATCTTGAAGTTCGGCCCCAACAATTTTTCAACTTATTCATTTCGTCCATGTTTGATTGGTGTATCTATAGTCGACTTGGTTGTCCTATCCGTGTTTGATTGGTGTATCTTCGTTCGCTCAGTTCAGTTGGTTCGATTCAACTTGGTTCAGTTCGGTTCGGTTTGGTTCGGCGGTTCGGTTCGGTCCAGTTCTGCTCGGCTTCATTCGGTTCGGATTGGCTTGGTTCTGATATCACCATTGATTATTTGGCTTAGGACTATGCACCCCAATGGTTGATTCCATGTTAGTTGAGTAGTGACCATTTGCACAAATAGGTTTTGATTGATTTGAATGAAGCTGACTAATTTTTCTCGAAAATTGTTCCATTTTTTTAAAAACTTGGACTATTCTTTGGATTTGAAAAGGGAAAATTTTCAGTGCTCACAAATTAGCTTACATGATTTCAAAACAGAAAATGGAATAATATATGCTAATCCAACTCTCATGTTGATCAAAACATTTTTACCAAAAAAATAAAATCAAACAAAAAATAAAATAAAATCAAAAAAAAAAAAAAAAATCAAGGCAATGAATTAGGGGCATATTTGAGTTAGTGATTCTATCTTCTCCCCACTCGAGTCAACTCGTCAGTGTATATGAGTGTGTACTCATACTAGTCAGTGTATTGATATCAATCAAGGTATTCATACCAGTTCAGTCAGTGTATATAAGTGTGTTCCTTTCATGCCAGTCAGTGTATTTATACCCATCAGTGTATATAATGTGTATTCGTACCAGTCATGTATTTATACAAGTTAGTATATATCAGTGTGTCTTCATACCAGTCAGTGTATTTATACCAGTCAGGGTATTCATATCAGTCAGTGTATGTCAGTGTGTATTCATACTAGTTAGTGTATTTATACCAGTTAGGGTATTCATACCAGTCAGCATATAGAAGTGTGTTTGGATTATTTTGGCTTCGTTTTTCTTACATCGTTGAGTCAGTTTTATTTTTTATTTAGGTCAGTACGGATCAGTGTCCAATTCAGAGTTCAAATTTCAATCATTCTCAAATGCGATCAAACAAAAGTATTTTCAAAATCAGAGTGATGTGCCGGGCATGCCATTTATATACAAAACTGAAAATTTTTATTACAGTTAGGGGAGGACATCCCCGATTACAGAGACTCAAAAAAAAAAAAAAACAAACAAAAAAAAAAAAAATAAAAAAATAAAAAATAAAAAAAAAAAAGAAAATACAGAAAAAAAAAGAAGAAAACCAGAAATACAAAAAAAAAAAAAAAAGAAAGGGATCTTTTTTCTTTCTTCTCCAGTGACGGCCACGCACCAACTTCACTTACTCGGCTCTTCCGTCGCCGAGCTCTTCCGCTTTTTGTCGCTCTTTTTATCGTCAATCTTCGAAGACCCTGCTCCAGTACTTCCACCAAGAACGACCACAGTGTTTCCGCCGACAGAGTCAGCTCCCCGCCGACCATCAAAGGCGAGGTACGAAGATGCCCCAAATCTGGCCATAGAGGTGGAGTGCCTTTTCAGCTCCTGTTTTCAGCCTTCAGCTCCTTGTTTTCAGCCTTCAAGGCACAAATCTCTACCTGTGCATCTCTGTACATGCACTGGAGTAGAGACAGTTGGGCGTTGACCTGGTATACCTCACACGCCTTGTTTTGCAGACGGTGAGACAGGTTAGTGACCGCCGCCACTGTCTCCATGCAGGACCTCAACGTGTAGTGGTTGGCCTCGATATCATTTTGAGTAGCCATCACTTGCTCAACTGATAGTGTGGGAAGACTAGGTTGAGTAAGAGCAGGGGCACTTGGCCCGAGGAGCTCGATGGACCATTAAGATCTGGAAAGAGAGAGAAGGGGCGAGACGAAGCCATGTATAGGAAGAGGGAGGAAAGAAGGAGTCATAGAAAATAGATGAGGAAAAGAAGAAGGAGGAGGAAGACGGAAAAGTGATGAAGAAGAAGATGGAAGGTGATGGAAGCAGAAGAAGAGAGTGGAGAAGAAGAAGAAGAAGAGAGTGGTTAAGAAGAAGATAAGAAGATGGAAGATCCTGAAGAGAAGAAAGAAGAGAGAGAAAGACAAAGAGGAGAGGAGAGGGTCGAGGCAAGCTTGCAAACCGAGGGGGCTGCTTTTGTCGGTCAGCCGACACAAAAGCAAAGCCCGCGTGTCAAACGCGGCAAGAGACGCGGGAGAATTGTGTACTCATATATGTATATATATTATATAGCTATGTAATATATATATTTGTTTGAACATTCGAGTCGTAGGTGTGGCTTAGGTTCAGTGGTTTAGCCTAGTGGGTTGAGGGTTCGGAGAGCCCAAGCCTGAAGTCAGGGGTTCGAACCCCACATCGAGTGCTTCTTTCTTTTGTTTTCGTTTTATGTATAAAATATGTCTTATATATTTGTTTGAACATTTGAGTCACAGGTGTGGCTTGGGTTCAGTGGTTTGGCCTAGTGAGTTAAGGATTGAGAGGCTGAGCCTGAGGTCAGGGGTTCGAACCCCACATTGAGTGTTTCTTTTGGTTTGTTTTAGTTTTATGTATATATGTCTTGATAGTATATAATATATATTTGTTTGTATATTTTGTCACAAGAGTGACGTGGTCAGTGGCTAAGGACTCAGGAGGCCGAGCTGAGTCAGGGGTTCGAAACCCGCATTCCATGTCCATCCATTTTGTGATTTTCCTTTCTTTTTGTGTGTGTTTTGCGTACGTGTGCTGACGTCAGCAAAACGGAATATGCCTTCTCAGTAACGGCATCTTCCTGCTGACGGTTGCAAACGGAATATTCTCCATCTGTGTATATATCCGTATATGTTTGTGTATAGGCCCGTATATGTCTGTCTCGTATATACCTATATATATACTGTATATATCTGTGTATATGTCTGTATTCTGTCTGTAAATATCTGTGTGCATTTATATGTAAATATCTGTGTATTATCCTGCCTGTGTTTGCAATGAGTTCCTAGGAGACCAACTGCAACGGTGAAACTAGAGTTCGAATGGCGATGCCTAGAACGTAAAAGGTTTGGGATTTCCGAGACTAAAGCCTGGTTTAATACCCAGGGGTGTATCCCCGGCTTGAAATCTGTATGGCAGCCCTATAGGTTGAGGTAGCTTGTATCCGCCTCAACTCTAGAAACTGAACCAACCTAGTCTGTCACCCCGTTGGAGAATAGGGAAAGTTGTGAATATAATCAAGAAGAAAAGGGGCATCTGTGACTTCTACATGTAGAGATTACCCATTGTCAGCAAAAAAAAAAATCATTCCACCATACCGCGTGAGACGCGTTTGGATTGCAAATTGGTTAAAAATAACAGGTGCGCCTGTCTGTTTATACCACCCCTCCCCCTCTCGCGTGAGACGCGTTAGGACTTCAATATCCCCCTCTCGCGTGAGACGCGTTAGGACTGCAATATCCCCCTCTCGCGTGAGACGCGTTAGGACTCCAATATCCCCCTCTCGCGTGAGACGCGTTAGGACTACAATATCCCCCTCTCGCGTGAGACGCGTTAGGACTACAATATCACCCTCTCGCGTGAGACGCGTTAGGACTGCAATATCCCCCTCTCGCGTGAGACGCGTTAGGACTCCAATATCTCCCTCTCGCGTGAGACGCGTTAGGACTGCAATATCCCCCTCTCGCGTGAGACGCGTTAGGACTACAATATCCCCATCTCGCATGAGATGCGTTAGGACTACAATAGCCCCCTCTCTCGTGAGACGTGTTAGGACTACAATATCCCCCTCTCGCGTGAGACGTTTAGGACTGCAATATCCCCCTCTCGCGTGAGACGCGTTAGGACTGCAATATCCCCCTCTCGCGTGAGACGCGTTAGGACTGCAATATCCCTCTCCGCGTGAGACGCGTTAGGACTATAATATCCCCCTCTCGCGTGAGACGCATTAGGACTATAATATCCCCCTCTCGCGTGAGACGCGTTAGGACTACAATATCCCTCTCTTGCGTGAGACGCGTTAGGACTGCAATATCCCCCTCTCGCGTGAGACGCGTTAGGACTACAATATCCCCCTCTCGCGTGAGAACGCGTTAGGACTACAATATCCCCCTCTCGCGTGAGACGTGTTAGGACTTCAATATCTCCCTCCGCGTGAGACGCGTTAGGACTACAATATCCCCCTCTCGCGTGAGACGCGTTGGATCTCAAGTTCACTTTCCTCCTTTCGCGTGAGACGCGTTTGGATCTCAAATACTCCTCTCGCGTGAGACGCGTTTGGATCTCGAATACTCCTCTCGCGTGAGACGCGTTTGGATCTCAAGTTCACTTTTCTCCTTTCGCGTGAGACGCGTTTGGATCTCGAATACTCCTCTCGCGTGAGACGCGTTTGGATCTCAAGTTCACTTCCTCCTTTCGCGTGAGACGCGTTTGGATCTCGAATACTCCTCTCGCGTGAGACGCGTTTGGATCTCAAGTTCACTTTCCTCCTTCGCGTGAGACGCGTTTGGATCTCAAATACTTTTCTCGCGTGAGACGCATTTGGATCTCGAATACTCCTCTCGCGTGAGACGCGTTTGGATCTCAAGTTCACTGTCCTCCTTTCGCGTGAGACGCGTTTGGATCTCAAATACTCCTCTCGCGTGAGACGCATTTGGATCTCAAGTTTACTTTCCTCCTTTCGTGTGAGACGCGTTTGGATCTCGAATACTCCTCTCGCGTGAGACGCGTTTGGATCTCAAATACTCCTCTCGCGTGAGACGCGTTTGGATCTCAAGTTCACTTTCCTCCTTTCGCGTGAGACGCGTTTGGATCTCAAATACTCCTCTCGCGTGAGACGCGTTTGGATCTCAAATACTCCTCTCGCGTGAGACGCGTTTGGATTTCAAGTTCACTTCCTCTTCTCGCGTAAGACGCGTTAGGATTGCCAATCGGTTAAAAATAGCAGGTGCGCCTGATGTTCTTTTTCCGGTCTAGGAGACCTTAAATTCTATAAAGGTGCAATTCCTTTGGTGTTTGTCGTGCCCGAACGACTTTGGGTGGTCTGGTATAAGCCATCTGCCTGTGATTGCAATGAGTTCCTAGGAGACCAACTGCGACGGTGAAAACTAGAGTTCGAATGGCGATGCCTAGAACGCAAAAGGTTCAGGATTTCCGAGACTAAAGTCTGGTTTAAATACCCAGAGGTGCATCCAGGGGTGCATTCTCGGCTTGAAATCTGTATGGCAGCCCTATAGGTTGAGGTAGCTTGTATGCGCCTCAACTCTGGAAACTGAATAAACCTAGTCTGTCACCCCGTTGGAGAATAGGGAAAATTGTAAATATGATCAGAAAAGCGGCATCCATGGCCACCCAAATCGGTTAATAACAGTAGGTGTGCCTGTCTGTTCACACCATTCTTCCTCCTTTCGCGTGAAACCGTTAGGTTGTTGATTTACTCGGTTAAAACATCAAGTGTGCCTGATGTTTACACCACCTCTTCTCCTTTCGCGTGAGACGCGTTAGGCTGTTGATTCACTCGGTTAAAAAAAAAAAACAACAGGTGCGCCTGTCGTTACACCATCTTCCTCCTTTCGCGTGTGACGTGTTAGGATGTTGATTTCTCTTGGTTGAGGTCTTTCCTCTCTTGCATAAATCATGAATTTTCAAACAAACCGGCTTCGCGAAGCGTGTAAGTCCAACTTGTAAACTGCATTTTGAGCATATCATTTGCATTCTTGCCCCTGAACTACGCTAGTTTGATTCCTTGCAAAGGGATACGTAGGCAACCTTCTGGTTCAACCACATGCATTGCATTTTATTTGATTGCCCAAGTCTTACGGCCTTGTCAAAAGGGTCGTCTTCGGGCTTTGACATTCACTCATGTTACTTCATGACTTCGAGCTCTGTCAAAGAGGAGCAACTGTAGACACCCTATTTTTGACCGCCCCTAAGATTTGGGCATTTTATTTTGACCACTCTCACTAGAAAAAATCAAATTGAAATTTTAATCCCAAAACTCACTCATTTTGGTCAAATTAAAATATTTTTATTTGAATTTATAATTTTTTATAATTTATATAATTTTGTGTGTTTGTACAAATTTTTTAGGTGTGTTTATATAAATTGGCATGTGATATTTTATAAATAAAAAAAAATGATAAAAACAAAAAAAGAAAAAAAAATAAAAAATAAAAAATAAAAAAAAGAAGAAAATAGAAAATAATAAAACAAAATAAAAAAGAGAGGTCGGTAGTTGTTTTTAATTTTTGGGTGGAAGATATGATGGGGATATAGATTATTATGTTTTCTGGGTGGGCACAGGGTATATATTATCTAATTGTTTTGATTGGGGTGGCTGGGGCTCTCTCCAGATTAAAAAAAAGAAAAAACATAAAAAAAAAAGGGGAACACATCACTACATCATTCTCTCGGGGTGCATGCGCATGGGCCTGGGAGGGGGGTGAACAAAAAATAGAGAGAGCATGGATGAGTGAGGTTCGGTGGGCAATAAAAAAAAAAAAGAAAGAAAAGCAAGTGGGATAAATAAGATACACACCCACAGGGAGGGGAGGAGGCACATGGGAGCCCATACACAATTCACTCTCCTCTCTCTCTTTAGATACAGACAAAGCTTGAAACACACATCCATTCGACTCTCTCTCTCTCGGTTTGGAGGAGAGGAGGAGAAGAGAACTCACACACGGCAGCCACCGTTCACACGGCTGAAACACACAGACCACGGACACACACAGTTAACACACCCACACACCATTAACACTCATCTCCCTCTCTCTCGGCAGACAACAGCAGCAGCAACCCATGCATACACGGCAACCCAGCACACACAACCCACCTCACTGATACACCACCACCAACTTCACCACCAGACCACCACGGCAGCTACACACCCACCAACTTCACCCTCTCACTCGGCAAGCACACCACTCCCATGCATACACACACACCAAACCCAGCTCTCTTCTCTCTCTAGATTCCTAGGCTTCTCTCTCTCTAAGACACAACCCAGATACACACACACTACACACACACTCACACCCACGGCAACTGGACACCAACACACACACCCATGAGACACGCACACATGCATGAGTTGTCCTCACTCTCTCGGCTATCACTAACACTCATACATGAAGGCTTCAACACAACCCAGATACACACACCATACACCATCACCACCATACACACACAGCCCATGCACCCAGCTAACACACACGGTTTTGACAGCAGCTCACACACACGACCCATACACACACTGTCATCTCCCTTCCACTGATACACCATCACCAACACACACACACCATTGACACAGACACACACTCTAAACGCACACGGCAGCAGAGCACACACACACACACCATTGACACAGTCGGCAACCCAGCAAACACTCACGGCACCCATCACAAACCCATCCACTCTCACCACACCACCACTGCCATCACTCACACACACCATTGACACAGTCACACACACACTCCAAATACACACGGCATTACCACACACCCCCAACTTCATCATACTCACAGACCCAACACACCACTCAACACACACCATACACGGCACTGCACACCCAGCACCCATCGCTGCCCTCACCATTCACACACACTCACAGACCCTACTCCACCTTCTCAGGTCACCCACAGCAGCCCACTGCCGAGTTACCACCAACAGTTTCAGCTACTCCACTGCCGAGCCACCACCAGCAGCCCACTGCCGAGCTACCACCAGCAGCACCACCAACTACTCCGCTGCTACGCCGCCATTCCGTTAGCCGAGAGCTTCGATCCACTTCGTGATCCACTTCGCGCCAAGCTTGCACCTTCATATTGAGGTAAAGTTTCCTTACTTTTATTTCAATCTTCGTGCGTCTTTTTCTCGTGTTTTCATTTTGATTTGGGACTATTTTGGAATTGTTTTTCAACATAGAAACTATGTGATTTGAAGTTGTAAAAGTGGGGAGGGGTTCGCTATCCTTCCTCATAATTACATTAGCTTTAATCTCTTTAATTTCAGCACATTTGTATGTTATTTGGGGGCTGTTTAATTTATTTCAATAAGTTTGTTTTACATATTTTGTTTGTGTTATATTAACCAATGAATCAATTAATCAACCTTGCATAACCACCTCTGCAACCTCCCTCCATTCTTTGATGATTTTGATTAAAAAGTTGTGAAAAATTAAGATTGTGGTTCAAGTATAAGAAAGAAGATTTTTCTCATACTTAATGATTTAATCTCTCCGGAGGTTTAGCATTAACGACATAAAAACTTCTTATACTAAAGTACAATCATGTATTTTTCAGTTCTTTTTATCACCAGTGTGTCTACTTTTAAGGGAGTAATTAACCCTTGGAAATCACCAAGGAAAGTGTCATTATCACGCATTATCAAGTTTGGATTTCAAGTCATTTCGCTCACTATGGGTTTATCTAAGTCATTATCACTCTTTGGAGTTTGACTAGTCCTTGTTGCACATCTTGAGTTTGACTTGAAATCCCTAACTTGTAAATAAGTTTGACTCTTCCTTTGTAATTTCCCCTGAATGTGTTTACTGCTAAGGGAGTAATTAACCCTTGGAAATCACCAAGGAAAGTGTCATTATCACTCATTATCAAGTTTGGATTTCAAGTCACTTCACTCACTATGGGTTTATCTAAGTCATTATCACTCCTTGGAGTTTGACTAGTCCTTGTTGCACATCTTGAGTTTGACTTGAAATCCCTAACTTGTAAATAAGTTTGACTCTTCCTTTGTAATTTCCCTCGAAGAATTTATCACCAATGTGTTTATTGTTAAGGGATTAATTGACCATTGGAAATCACCAAGGAAAGGGTCATTATCACTCATTATCAAGTTTGGATTTCAAGTCCTTATCACTCACTTTGGGTTTTTCTAAGTCATTATCACTCTTCTGAGTTTGACTAGTTCTTGTTGCACATCTTGAGTTTGACTTGAAATCCCTAACTTGTACATAAGTTTGACTCTTCCTTTGTGATTTCCTCTGAAGAAAATAAGATTTATTCGGGTTAAGTCGACACTTATTTTCCTTTATTGTATTCAGACTTAGTGGATGTAAATATCACTGTGGACTTAATGGATTAAAGAAAAGGGAAGGTAATATAAAATAGGCTAATAAAATTGAGCTTAAAATGAATCAACCAACATAAAGAACCAACAAAATTGATTGAACTCGGTCGGACGTTCTACCGAGTTTATTGTGTCAAGGTTTGTCTTATGTTAGTCCATAATGTTTTGATGAATCTTGAGGCGTCTTCCTTCTTGAATTTGCTTCATGATAGAAGGGTGGGGTGGTTGTCATGCATTGCATTTATGAATCTTTGTCCTATCGTATCCAAAACCATCTTGCAAATCAACTTGCAATCATAGGTGGTTTGGGAACTGAGTTCGCTTCTCTCTTGAGTATTTCCCATGATAGAGAAAAGTGAGAAAAGACAAACATGGCTAGGAATACTTTGTCTGCATGTTCGCACTGTTTCACCTCAGGCACAAAAAAACAGATTTCTGCAAAGAAAACAATGTATGCTTGGATTTATTTGGGGCTCGATTAAGTCTTGTTTTGGGTCGGCAAAGGCTCCAATAATTGCAAACAATACACTTTTGGTCGAAAGCAATGATAAGGTGAAACAGAATAAATCTCAACAAAGCAGACAGAGTAATTCCTGAGGAGCATCGCGCAATCATTACATATTATTTGTTGTAATAAATTAGACAGCCCCTTTTCATTATTATTCATTCAGATTTGTAATATTTATTTATTCGGACACTTGGACATTCAGACCCTCCTGCGCGAGGGCAAATAAACTTGTAATAAGTGTGCGTGTGTGTGTGCATGTCTTCCAACCCCACGTCTTTCTCCCTTTTATTTATCAGCTTATGATGGTTAGTTTAGAGGCATCATGTTTAATTTAGCATACTCATGTTTGCATCCACTTGTATTGCATGCATAAAAGTTCGGCTCATCATATTATTGCAAATGTCAAATTCAAACTCTTTACTTGAATACGTACGCTATTACATGCCTTGAATTGACTCACATGCCATGTTAGTAGCCGAGCTTAGTAATTGCATATTATATGTGTTGCATTAGTCATAATACATAGTTAGGATCATGCATTTTTCCCTAACTAGTTCTCTTTTTTTGGCTCGGAGTACGAGGTGAGTTTTTATGATTTAGCATATTGCATAAGTGTGATTGCTGTCATATCAAGCATACTACCATGAGGCTAATTGCTTAAGTGATAAACTGTTTGAATGCCTGTGGATGGAGGCTATTCACTGACATTGGGATACTTTGATTAATGTATATATGAGATCACTTTTTCAAGTGATACATATTCAAAACACTTTTTCAAAACAAACATAAAATCAAACGTTCTAACTGTTCTTGAAATTAGTCTATACTTGTATGTTAGAGATAAAATAAGAACATATACTGTGCATAAGAATCACATCATAATTAGTAGAGGCCGATCTTTGATCGGGTGAGTGGGGTGCTCATTATTGACCTTCCCCTCTCAGACCTAAGTTCCCGAACCAAGACACTTTGGTAACGACGGACTAATGGCCTTTGGCACGAGTCACGGGTTTCCTAAATTTCCCATAAATATTTAGGTGGCAACTCTGAAATCTGGCAAAGCAATCTATTTTTGGCATTTGATTCAAACATCGATTTTCCAAAAACAATTGCCGGATTTGGACTCTTTTTGTGTTTCCACTGTTTCACATTGCACTTGTGAAATCAGATTCAGAACCAACACACAAGTAGAGTCCGAACTGTAAGGGCTATTTCATTCTTCCGAAAGGGGGCTCGAAAAGCCGAGCTACACTATCCAAACAAGATACAGAATTTATGGATACTCTAATTAATAGAATACAAACCCTTAAAATTGAAGAATCTTCAACTTCACAAATCAATATGTTATCCAGACAAAACAACAGAGAGGAGCAAAATCTTACTCTTTTTCAAATTACAGAAATTGAAAATAATGTTATGGAAAACCCCACTTCCATAAACAAAGTCCATTATGGAAATTCCAGTAAAACTGCACCTAGCCGATACTATTATCCTAGGAGCACTCCAATGGATATTCTCTATGAAGAAGATTTCCTCCAAACGCAAAAATCTTATCATGGGAAAACTATCTATGAATGGAACATAGATGGCCTCTCTGAATACCAGATATTTGAATTGTTACATCAAATGATCATGTATTCAACAATTTGCAAACAGAATGAAAACGATGACCACGAGATTGCCAGATTTCTGGTCAACAGTTTTACAGGAATCCTTAAAAGATGGTGGGATAACATCATTACTGAAACCTAACAGACTGAAATTTTAAGTGCTTATAAAAGGGTTACAGAACCCATTACAGGAAATGTTCAAACAGAACAAGACGCTGTTTATACTCTTATTGATACCATTTTACATCACTTTGTTGGTACATCCACCGATGGTATTGAAGATAGGAGTAGAGAACTTTTACAGAATCTTAGATGCCCTTTTTTATCCCATTTTAGATGGTATAAAGATGTTTTTATGATTAGGGTAGTTAGGCGTTCAGATGCTAACAGTGATCATTGGAAAACCAAATTTATTGATGGCCTTCCTACTCTTTTTGCTAAAAAAATCAGAAAGAAATTAAGGGATAAACATAGTAAAATGTCTATTCTTTGTTTAGAATACACCTATGGCCAACTCATAAGATTGGTCACAGAAGAAGGTCTTGCTTTATGTAATGATCTTAAACTACAGAATCAAATGAAAAAACAAAGTCATAATGAATTAGGTGAATTTTGTGAACAATTTGCCTATGATACTAAAATCCAGTATCCACCCAAACATAAGATTAAAAAACATAAATATGGAAAATCTTCAAAGTATTATTCCAAAAAATCCAGAAAGTACAAACCGTCTAAACAAATTGTCCAGCAACCACAGCCTCCTAAATCTAAAGGCAAACAGAAAAGTTCTTACAAAGTCTAAAGGCAAACAGAAAGTTCTTACAAAGGGAAGGATAAATCCACAGTAAATGTTATAAATGTGGTCAAACAAGACATTATGCTAATCGCTGCAAGGCTAAAATCCAACAAAAATTAAACGAATTAGCCTTGGACGATGAAGTGTAGCAACAAATCCTTCAGATGCTTTATGAAGACTTCAGCACTGATTCAAGTTCAGAAAATGAACTTGCTGCTTTACATTCTTCTTCAGCCTCTACCTCAGAGTCTGATCCTTTAGAAATTTGTCCCTGCAAAACTAATATAAATCAAATTTCAGATGAAGCTAACTATTGGAAAGCAATAGTTAAAATGAATGGACTTGATATTAGTAGCCCTAGTATCAATGTTCTTACTGATAATGAGCACAACATGCTTAATATTACAGACCAAATAACAGATCCAGAAATGAAACTAAAATTTTTAGAACTGTTATCAGCAACAGAAAAAAGAAGTAATTGGTTTTCCTCCAATGTCACGACCCAAACCTGCCCCTATAGGTTTAGCATCGTAACCGGCCAGTAATCCGTGGATTACCAAAGGCCTCTTAACAGATAAGCACATAGTAAGGGGCTGCAGAAGCAATTATGCAAAATAGACAAGGTCCAATGAGCTGTGATAACATACATGGGATAGAAGATTTCAAAACTTGCATATATATAAGCATGTCGGTCGAAGGACATCAATATTTACAAAACATTTACAAAAGTGTAATTCCTAGGACCCGACTTTACAAACAGACAGAGACTAGCATAAGTAGAAAAACAGCCATGTAACTAGGCTTCGATCGGAACCTCCTCGGGAGGCACAACGGTTGGCTGACAAAAGCAGAAATGAAGGCCGTCAACTCTAGCCCTGATCACGCGCCGACTCACCTACATACATAATATAAACTGTAAGCGAAAGCTCAGTGAACAATAACAGAGTAAAGGGGTTTCAATGAATGAGTCCTTACAGATTCAGAAATCATAATTCAGTTTCGTATCAAATTCATAATTTGTCCAGATCATATACAAAAATCATGAGGTATACTTAAGTATACGTGATACATCCATTAGCATTAACAGAGCAGATACAGAACAGATACAGACACGTGAGGGTTACGAATAACCAGTTCCATAAAGGAACCTCCGGATCCGGGTAACAGAGAATAAATACGCTGAGTCCCATGATGGGGCCTCCGGTACGGGTAACAGAGTACAGACATATTAAGTTCCATGATGGAACCTCCGATACTGGGTAACAGCCAACAGATATCACATGATGCTAAGGATGTCACGAATATATAACAGAAATTGGACAATTATTCATTGTACAGAACATATCATTTTAGAAAACAGATCTTAATTCATCGCACAGAAAATAAGTAAAGTTGAACATAGCTTTACTATGTTATTACTCACAGTTGGCCCTGAGACAGATAGACGGAGCAGATTGGTCAAACAGTACGCGGCACGTGACCTATATAACACATAACAGACACACACTTGAAACACATGTTCTAACTGTACATAACTTACTTCGTTGGTTCTTAGTGTGTTTCTAACCTTTAATCCTCATTATGAAATCTTAAAAATGGCCTAGGAATGCCTAGGATGGAATGAGGATGCAAAAATGCATTGGAAAACATTTCTTGAAACTTGCTGAAAATAAGCTCCACGCTCGAGCGTGGCTTTCCCCGCTCGAGCGGACTGTAAACTCTTAAAAAAGTGCTGGATGCGTGATTTTCACGCTCGATGGACGCTCGACCTCCGCTCGAGCGTGAGACTCAGACCTTCGCTCAAGCGTAGATTCCCTCGCTCGAGCGGACTGCAAAACACAAGAACTTTTGGGTATATGCATTTTACGCTCGAGCGTAAACCTCAACGCTCGAGCGGAGGTGCATGTACTCAGAGTGCACGCTCGAGTGTAAAGTTCCCCACTCGAGCGTGGATCAAATTTCTGGAAATTCCAGATTGATCCTCAAGCTCAAAACTCAACCTCAAATTCATCAAACTCAATTTTCTGGGCCCAAAACTTTGGAAAACACCTAGAGACTCATAGAATAACATGTTTAAAGCATCATTTCAAGAAATCATGGCCCAAAAGGATACCAATTGTGCAAAATTCAACATGAAGCTCAAGGATAATTTATGAACACACACACATGAATTTTTCTTGAATCAAACACTCCCAAAACATAATCAAACTGGGTAATTTAATGGAAAACATGATGAATGACCAAAATATAAGTGAGGTTAACACATGCATGAAAGAAACCTTTGAAATCATGCTCAATTTGCAAGAAAATGTACATGCATGCATGGTATGGTCCAATTCTAGCACAATTCCTATATGAATTCACTTAGTTCACTAATAATCTTGTTGAATCTAACTCCATTACTCAATGAAGTGCTTAGTCTTTTACCTAGAGGCTTCAATCTACAAAATTAAGGTTGAGGCTCTACAATCTTCTTCAATTATCAACAATTCTTAGCACCTCCTTGAGTTTGAGCTCAATCTCCAATTCTTGAACCAAATTTCCCCTACTCTCACCCTCTCTCACGTTTTTCTCCCTTAGAATAGGCTCAAGTGTGATCAAAATGAATAAAAGGGGTGAGTGGGAAAGCAAGTGGTCAATGAGGCCACTAAGGCCTTAATTAGGCCATTAAACAAAAAGGTACTTGATAAGGTTAATCAGTGGGCACTAATTTAATCTAATTTAATCGCTCCAAATCGAATTTCACTTAAACCTACCATAAAATTCTATAAATCCTAATTAGCACATAAATCAAGTCAATTTATGGTTCAGACGCCGATAAGGCTTTCAATTCGCAAATCGAAACTAAAATATGAACAGATCTTTCTACACCGAATAGATAGAGACACAAAAATAATGCAGTACATATGCAAATTAATTCCAAACCCCTCTTAAATTATTGTTAGGCATAATTAAGTACGGATTAACATTATTCAGAGGTCAGGGTTGTTACATCCAAAACATTACAGTATGAAAGAAGTCTATAAAAGAATCCAGAATACTACTGAAGAAAAACCAATAACTATCCAGGATCTAAAAATGGAAGTAAATGCTTTAAAAGTAGAAATTAAGCATTTACAAACTACAAACATAGCTATAAATGCTAGTATTAAGAAAATTAATAATCAGTTAAACCAGCAAGCAGTCCAAACCAAAGGTATAACTATACCTGAATCCAGTACTAAAACAGATGAGCCTGAATATCTTCTCCTTATAAATAAAGTAACGTTTCAGAAATGGTATATCAGAATTACTTTTATTATAAAGCCCGATTTTATAATAAAAGATGTTGTTGCTCTTGTAGACAGTGGAGCCGACATGAATTGTATTCAGGAAGGATTAATTCTTACAAAGTATTTCCAGAAAACTACACAACCACTTACCAATGCAAGTGATAATTCTTTGTACATTAGGTACAAACTTCCAAAAGTTTTAATATGTAACCAAGGGTTATGTCTCCCAACTTCGTTTGTTCTAATTAAAAACATGTCTCAAGCAATTATCTTAGGGACACCATTCCTGTGTTTATTAATGCCAATTACTAAAATCGATTCTATTGACATTCATACAACCTTAAATAATCAACAGATTATTTTTGAATTCATTACAGAACCTTATACAAAAGAATTAGATCAAATAAAGGATCTAGTTAATTTCAAAGAAAATCAAATTAATTTCTTACAAAGAGAAATTCATTTTCTGACTATAGAACAACGATTACAACAATCTTCTTTACAGAACAAAATCAAATCTCTTGAAAAAGAATTTCATACAGAAATCTGTAGTGATGTTCCAAATGCTTTTTGGGAAAGAAAGAAACACATAATTTCTCTTCACTATGAACCAGGATACAATGAGCATAGCATCCCAACTCGAGCGCGCCCCAGCCAGATGAAAAAAGAGTATTTAGAATTATGCAAAACAGAAATTAATACTCTTCTCCAGAAAAAACTTATCAGACCAAGCTACTCTCCATGGAGTTGTACAACCTTTTATGTCAATAAAAATGCAGAAATTGAAAGAGGTGTGCCAAGATTGGTTATAAATTATAAACCTCTTAATGATGCCCTACAATGGATTAGGTATCCAGTTCCGAATAAAAAAGATCTTTTATATCGATTATAGGATGCTATCATATTTTCAAAATTTGATATGAAATCAGGATATTGGCAGGTTTAGATTGCCGAAAAGGACAGGTATAAAACTGCTTTTACAGTACCCTTTGGACATTTTGAATAGAATGTAATGCCATTTGGATTAAAAAAATGCTCCATTTGAATTCCAGAATATTATGAATGATATTTTCAATCCTTATACAGAATTTGCAATATGTTATACTGATGATGTACTTATTTTTTCATCATCCATAGACCAGCATATCAAGCATCTTAATATTTTTAAGCATGTTATTATCAGAAATGGTTTGGTGATTCAGCACCAAAAATGAAACTTTTTCAAACTACAGTCAGATTTCTAGGCCATAACATTCATAATGGCACAATAATTCTAATTAGCAGAAGTATGGAGTTTGCATCAAAATTTCCTGATGAAATTAAAGATAAAACTCAATTACAGAGATTTCTTGGTAGTTTTAACTATATTCATGATTACTACCCTAATTTAGCCATAGATGCTACTATTTTGTACACCAGACTTCGCAAAAACCCTCCACCTTGGGGTCTAGAACATACAGAAGCTGTCAGAAAAATTAAGACAAGAGTCAAAACACTTCCTTGTCTTGCCTTACCCAATCCAAATTGGAAAAAGATTGTTGAAATAGATGCCTTAAACCAAGGTTATGGTGGCATTCTTAAACAATTAAATCCGACCAGTAAAAAGGAAGAACTTTTAAGGATTACTGCAGGAACTTGGAAGCAAGCCGCTTTAAATTTTCCAACAATTAAAAAGGAATGTTTAGCTATTGTTAAATGTGTCTCCAAATTCCAGGATGATTTATTAAATCAACATTTTTTAATTCGTGTTGATTGTTCTGCAGCAAGACAAATCTTTAAAAAAGATATTCAGAATTTAGCTCAAAAATAAATTTTTGCAGCTTGGCAGAGTTTACTTTCAGCCTTTGATTTTGATATTGAATACATCAAAAGAGAACAAAACTCTTTACCCGATTTTCTAACCCGTGAATATTTGCAAGGTTCCAATGTCCAGTAGAGGCCGACGCCCAAGCCGCAGGGGCCGCGGAAGGGGGTCTAACCCCTACCATGTACAGAATCCATATCATACAGAATTTCCAGGGCTCTCAGCTGCCCTTTCCAGTAAAAAAAGGGAATCTAGCCAAACGACTAAAGATGTCCTCCTTACACCTCCAAAACCATATTTACAGAATACAATTATTGAGGAGATAGTTCTCTATATCAATACAGAAGATGAACAATGGATGTCTGATCTATGGGAAATCAAAAGGCGGTATCTTACAACTCAACATTCTCCACCGCATTTGCAAAAGTTCAGAAATTGCTCTAAGGCATATACATATAGTCCTCTCTATATCTCATTCCCTTGAGCTCAAAGTGTTTGGTTCTTGGCTTTAGCATCACAACTCTTGAGCCTAACCCTTCCACCATCAACCTAAGCACCTTGGAGCTGGTTTTCAAAGGTTGAAGGCTTGCTGTTTTGGTCCAGAAGCTGCTGGTCCTTTTGGCTACAAGGGTAACACTCTATTTCCCTCTTTTTGGCATTGTTTTGTTCCATCTCTTAGCCTAGTTTGAAAGCATATTTGGCTTTGTGATAAACTAAAAAAAGTCTTATTTTGAGCTTCTTAACATGTTGTTTAAGATCATTTTTCTATTGGGGTCATCTACCACCTTGCATGCTTCATTTCATCTTATCTTGAGCCATGTCTTAGAGCCTTTGCATTGGCCTTTGTTTGGCCTCTTAGCCACTGAAATCCAATGGATTTTCAGTGGCTAGCATGCTGTCTTGAGCACCAAAATCAGAGAGGGGTGACCCTCTCACCCCTTGTCTTGCTTACTAGCATTTTTAGCATATCAAAGGAGCTCTTATTTGCATGCTTCCAGGCCTTGTTTCAGGCCCTTTTTAGTGAGTTTTACGACCTGCATAGGCTCTGCCCAGAGCCCATTTTGCCATTTTGGGTGTCCATCTTGCATGTATAGAACAACCCTCTTTATAGCCTATCAAAGGGGCCTATCATTCTTGCATGCGTAGACCACATTTCAGTGGGTTTTTGGGCTTTATTTGGCATGTCATACCTCTGAATTTGGTTGGTTTAGTGACCTCTTGAATGCTCCATATACTTGTAGTGTAAACCCTCTTCACTAGCTTGTATTGCATGCTATTTTGGTCTATGAATCTAGCACTTTTTGGCTATGCCTTAAACTGATTTTGTGCATATTTTGGACTGCCTTAGCTCTGTTTTTATTCCTCATGGTCGAATGATGCTTGCTATGCATGGTTGTAGTTCAATACTCTTGCCTAGCTTTGTGTTTTGGGTCCTATTGCATGCTTATGTTGAGGTGTTTCCATGTTTTAGGACCATTGTGCATCATATTTCAGAGCTTACATGTATGCCATATTCCCATGTTTTCCACTCTTTAAATGTGTTTGAGAGTCGTGCTAGTTTGCCTCGTTTTTGAACCATTGCACGAGCTTCATTTCTATGCATGTTGAGCCATCTTTTTAGGCCATTTTCCCACTATCTTGGACCTGCCTAGGGTCTGTTTGAGGCTAGTTTTTCCATTTGTGCATTGCTTTGTGTACCTCTAGTGTAACGCACTTCACTAGTTTCAGTATTTGGGCCATCTAGCATGCATTGTGTGACATATTTGCATGATTCGGGACCATCTTGCATACTATTTCAAAGCTGGAAAATGTATGATTGAATGCCATGTTTCATCCCTTGTCATGCTTTGGTAGAGTGGCATTTGATGCCTTAGGTTCGGTCCGTCGCATCGGGCATGTTTGCATGAGTGTTCCTACCTTTCATTCCATCATGTTTGGCCACTGATTTGAGTGTGGCTGAGGTCCACTCATATTGGTTTAAGTCCATCTTGCATTGTGTATGCCATATTATGTCATGTGCATTGAGTTTGCCATTGATAGTTCATAGTGTCGTGCATGCTAGTTGTATCTTTGCATATCACTCCTTGCATGTTTGCGTGTCTTAGTTGCATTTCATTTAGGATTGCATGCTAGTTGTTGCATTGTGTTTGCATACCATGCCATTCTAGTTGTTGCATAGTGTTTGGAGTAGGGTTTAGTCCAAACACGGGAAACAAGGAACGTTTCATACTCAAAGTGACGAAACGCGCTTCTTCCGGTCGCGACACTCTTGACTATCCATGATAGAGTTGTTGCTTTAGGTGTCCATTTGTGCATTCATTTTACATCGAGTCATACAATCTGAATCCTCGGCCATCATGCATCGAGATACGTGATTGGTGGCACGAGGATCGAGGACTGCACTCCCTGGAGCTTATGCAATGATGGAGAGAGTGGTTACGTACACATAGGTTGAAAAAACTTTGCCATGCCCCTTTCTTGCTCTCTGTTGCAGCAAACCGGAAGCCAGCAGCAAAAACTGGTTAACAGTATCCCTACAAGTTCCCATGGAGTTGTGTACAGTGTTCCGAGGTCAATTGTAAATAGAGGCAAATCGGGGCATCGCGATGGATTTCCCGGCAAGGCGACTCGAGTATGCATGCATCTTTCATCATTCCGAACAGAGCTGAGGCAGTCTACTTCATGTGGCATTGCATGCTAGTTTACTCGCTTTCTTAGTTAATTTGTTAGTTAGCTAGTGTTGTGTAATAATTAGTTATTCATTTTGGTTGTGTATATTTATTCGGACCCTCGAGAGTGGGCAATGTTGTAATAAGTGTGCGTGTGTGTGATGCATGTCTTCAACCCCACGTCTTTCTCCATTTTATTTACCAGCTTATGATGGTTAGTTTTAGGGCATGTTTCAATTAGCATTATATGTTCGCATGTTTGCATTCATTCATCGTATTGTATGCACCAGGCTCGGCGCATCTTGCTAACTGCATTGTATTTCAATTCCAAGTTGAATACATGTATCAATTGTTGCATCTCATATGCCATCTTAGAATAGCCGAGCCTATTTAGTTGCATTTTTGCATGTGTTGCATTAGGCATCTCAGCATAGTTAGGATTCATGCATGATTTCTAATTAGCTTCTTTCTTGGCTTGGAGTACTCGGTAAGTGTTTATGCTTTAGCATCCTTGCATGCGTGTGAGTGACTGCCATGATAGCATGCTTACCATGAGGCTATCTACTTATGTGATAGAACTGCCTGAATGCCTGTAGGTGAAGGTTGGGTTATTGAATTGGAACAATTCATCGATTGCGAGTTTTAAGTCCACTTGAGAGTGGCAAATCACCCTGTTTTTCTAAGCTCACTTGAGGGTGGCAAAATCCACGTCTTAGCCTACTTGTAAGTAGCACCATCAAACCATCTTTCAAATAAACAAACATGAAATATTTTGTTCCAACTCAAACGATCCAGTCTATACTTGTATGTTGTGTGCATCACATAGTAATTCTAGGCTAATAACCGGAATAAGAGCAGATAATGTTTTCAAAACTCGATATCATGGTTAGTAGAAGCCGATCTTTGATCGGGCGAGCGGGGGTGCTCACGAAGTGACCTTCCCCAATCGTACCTAAGTTTTCGAGCCGAGGCAACTTTGGTATGACGGACACGTGGCCTTAGGCACAAGTCAGGGTTTCCTAAATTCCCCCAAAATAAAATATTTAGGTGGCGACTCTATATCTGGCAAAGCAGTCCATGTTTGGTACTTTTTTCTAAAAATCAGTTTTTCAAAACAATTTGCCGGATTTGGACTCTTTGATGATTAATCGGTCTTTCATTGCATTCTGCGAGATTAGATACAGGACCGTGACATTGAGTCCTGAACTGTAGTGAGCCCAATGAACAAAACGGGATTCCCTCCCGGGACGTTCGGGGACGTTTACAGTTTCTAGTGACTCTGCTGGGGACTTAGAGAACTTGACTCGAACTCATGATATCTTGTTTTGATTACACTTATGTGTTTCTTTGCATTGCATTTGCATTGGTGCGCCTAGGACACCGTGTTTTCCATCTGCTATTCCTGAACGGTTTGCCGGAGGTTGCGTGCCATAAGGCTGACCGGTTACGGGCTCTGCCACGATGGCAACACAAACCCCGGTTTTACCAAGGCACCCTTTTTGACCATTCGACCTAGTGCATATTCGGAATCCATAATGACCATTCCAAGCTAGAACAGGTTGCTTACCCGATTGTAGGTTGTTTGAAACCGCTGTGTGCATAGTGAAACCCTAGCTCCTGACAAAATAGGACAGGGAAACCCTACCCCAACATAGGGGTGTTTTGGCTCTCATTTGCTTGCTATGTGTTTTTAGAGTGCGTCTCTACAGGAATGCATGTATCAGTTTGCAAATCTGGGTATCAAGCCTGCGGGCATCAGTATTTGGAAGAATCAGTTTTACCTGAGGGTATCAGTTTACAGGCAGAATTTTGGGCAGAATTCTGGGAGGCACCGTCCTTCAGCTTTGCTCATATTGGTTATGGTGAAATCAGGCTGATGTGCTGTCTGTTTTCTCTTTTGCAAGGTAGCCTTGAAACCATAGCTTCAGAAGGCTTCGATATCCCCCAGGTTCATTGGACTCGTGTCAATAGACTTTGTCAGGTCAGAGATTCAGTTCAAGGGCAAATCAGTGTTCCTTCGCCAGAGGTAGGGTAAAAAGGCCAGTCAAGCACAGATCATCAGCTCAACAGTCTTCGGATCAAAAGTCATTATCCATCTCACATGTGTGCAGTTGGGTTGAGATATCTGCTTTTACTCCAGAGATAGACATATCGGTAGTTCAGATAGATCAAGGCAGTATGGCAAGGATGGAGGAGATGGTGCGCCAACTCCAAGAAAGTATGAAAATCATGCAGCAGGACGCTGTCCGCCAAGCTTAATTTGCCAAACAGCAGGCCGAGGTCATGGCCCAGCAAGCAGAGCTAATCACCAGACTCCAACAGCAAGCCGGGGCATCCGCTTCACACCAAGCTCCTCCTCCACCAAGAGATCCAATACGCGGGGAGACGGCGAATGTCCAGAATGTCCAGGAGGATACAGACATCCCAACAGGGTCGGCTCCGCCCCCGATTCTACCTCAACTATCCAAGGCACCCACTCCTATCAATCAACCAGATTCTCCCTTCGAATTCGAGGTGGACCCCACGGCATTAAAAGTGAGCAAGCTTGAAAAACTGTTCAAGAAATCTCAGGGTGTGAAGTCCATCCCGGACATCGAGGATGGGTATACCGACGCAGTCGTGACGCTGCCGGACAGATTTAAGATGCCACATATTGACCGCTTTGACGGGTCCGGGGATCCCATGGTGCACTTACGGCTGTTTTCAGACATATTAAGGCCGATGGGCCTCACCAGACTACAGAAGCTTTCTTTATTCGGCCGGACCCTGTCGGGTGTGGCGGCCATCTGGTACGCGAAACTGGAAGACGATGTTAAGAGGAATTGGGATGAGATGGCCAAGGCTTTTGTCGCTCAGTACTCCTATAATACACAGATCGAGATCACAACCAGTGATCTCGAGACGACTAGGCAGGAGCCTAAGGAGAGTTTTTCTGACTTCGTAACCCGGTGGAGGGCCAAGGCCTCAATGATGACCACTAGGCCCACTGACAAAGATCAGATTCGGATGATTGTGCGCAATCTCCAGCCCAAGCTTATGCAGAAAATGATTGTTCTCCCCTTCCCCACCTTTTCAGATTTACACGAGATGGGGGTGCAAATCGAGGATGCTATGAGGCAGGGCCTCATTGACCAGGAGAAGGAGCAGCCCAGGAGGGCATTTTTCCGCAGTTCGAATGCGACCACCAGTGGTGATGCAGCTGCAAGATCTTCTGAAGTGGGCATGGTCACCACCACCACATCAAAAATAGCTACCCCATTCACCGGTGCGTCCGGAAGTAACTCGCAAAAAACCAAATATCCACCTCGAGTCAAGAGGGTTTTTACCCCACTTTATATGCCTTTGTCAAAGGCTCTAGAGGCCTTACTCCGGAAAGGATATCTGAAATCGTTGGAACAACGGCCTCTACCCGATCCTCTCCCTCCAAAGCATGACCAGACTAAGTACTGTGCCTACCATCAACAAACCAGTCATGACACTGACAGTTGCTTTCATCTACGCCATGATGTACAGGATCTGTTTGAGAAACAGGGTCATCGCCGCGCCAGTCTTGCAAAGTCTATCGGCACTTGATCAGTGAACTTATGGGAGATAATGTGACTATGTGATCGGGGGATGAACCACCTGCGGATGGCGCTCGATTTACTCCAGATGTGGCGTATGGCACGCACTATTTTGAGCATTTGTGAATGCTGGTTTTTGTACTTTTTGACTTGGGTATTGAGTTAGTCTTGTTGTGTTGTATTGAGTCAGTCTTTTTGTACAGAGTCAGTCTTTTCTTACTGAGTCAATTGGGTCTGTCTTGTTGTACCGAGTCAATCCTGCTTTGTTAGAGTCGGGTGATCCGAGGGCATTGCCTCGGATATCACTATTTTGTTTTGTGTTTGTCTTTTCGCTTTCTTTTGAGTCTGTTTCTGCCGGGGAGCCAGTTACACCAGAAGATCTAATTGAAACAGCTGTGGTTTTCATGCTTTTGTGCTCGTTTCTGCTTTGAGCTTGTTATGCAAGCAAACTTGAATGAAACGGCAGTACATTTCACCTGCTCTTCTGTGCCTTGAAATCATTGCATTAACCTAAGTTTTTCAAAACTTTTCGAATAATGTGTTGAAAACGAAGAGGAAGGAATTCCTCGGGTTTTGCAAATTTTGATCAATTGAGAGAAAGAGAGACATGCTAAGCCCTTAATGAATAAGATCATGTTTGTTAATGTGAGTACTGAGAAAAATCCTGGCTTGATCCAGATTGGTTCTATACTGTCTTCAGCGCGAGCGATTTGTCGCTTTCTTAAAAGATTTCAAAAAAATATTTTGTGCGGTCCTACGAAGACCTGTGTAGAATCGCTCTTGAGATTGTGCAGCCTAGGATCGCTCTCAGCCTCGAGACTCGACCCCTTTTGCTTTCAAACCTTGAACTTGGATTCAGAATGTTCAACGGTCAACCACAATGTAAGGCCCGTGTGGCCGGATCAGAAGCAGCCCATGAACTAGGGGCGAGAATATCAGATGTGATCAAAGGAAGCTTGCGAAGCTAGATCAAAAGCAGCCCTCGAACTAGGGGCAAAAATGTTAGATGCGCTCAAAGAGCCCAAAATGGATCACTCCGCAAATCAATGAAGATCGGCAAGACTGCTAAATCCCAAAAAGGAGGAAAGAAGAAAGTATTGCTGGAAAATAATTGAGTTCCTATCCATAACACTAGGGGCAATTTCAACCCCATTGGATGGACTCTTACATCATCAGCGAACAGTAGCCATTCTCCTGGATTCAGATGACTTCAGGATCTCAAAACCATTTGACATGGACAAAACTACACTTTTACCCTTGAGAGGCTCGCTGGGCCGAAAACCCGAAAGAGCGGCCCAGGCAAAAGTTAGAGCAAAGAAAGAATGAAAAAAAAAAGAGAAAAAAAAAAAGAAAAATGCAAAGAATGAAAAAAAAGAAAAGAAGAAAAAAGAAGAAAATAAATGAAAAGAATTGAAAAGAAAAAAAGAACAAAGCTCGCAAGGTTGAAAACTCAGAAAGGGCGGCCTTGGCAAAAGTTAGAGCGCAAAAGGAGAGGTTAATACCCGAGTGTACCTTAACCCCGAACTACGTAAGGCTTGATTCCCATCTTTGGGATACGTAGGCAACTTCATTCTGAAGTCCAGCCGTAAAACACTTCAAATTCGATTGTGTCCATGTGATGGTTTTGGTCATCTTTGTCTTCTCTGTATCCGAGAGTTCGGTTGTAATCGTCACTCTGAAGACTGATTACAATGCGCTGCGGTGCCATTCAAACAAGGGGCGACTTTCCGTTGCCATACAATGTGTTGCGGTGCTATTCAGACTAGGGGCAACTTTCAGTTGCCATGCAGTGCCGTTCAAACAAGGGGCAATTTTCCATTGTTTATGGGTCTGAGGTCGTGCATCTCAAGAGTAGGTTCCGTGCTCGTTGAGCAGTGGCCGTTTGCAAAAATAGTTTTTGATAATTGTTACTGAGGTTGACTAATTCTCTCGAAAATTATTCCATTTTTCTAAAAACTAGACCATTTCTTGGACCCAAAAAAGGAAAATTTTCAGTGCTCATAACCTGACTTGCATGATTTCAAATCAGAAAATCGAACAAGCATGTTAATCTAACTCTTATGTTGATCAAAATTGTTTTAGTAGAAAACCAAAACAAAAAAAATGGTCAAAATGATGAATTAGGGGCACAGTTGAGTCAGGCTCCCTGTCTTTCCCCCTTTGTCAACATACTTGCTAGAAAAGGGCACTCTACTTGCCGGAAAGGGCACCGTATTCGCCAGAAAGGAGGGCACCACTGAAGCTAACCGCAAAAGGGCTGAAAGCTCTATCACCCTCCAAGCAGCAAGGTATCAAGCTAAGTGCGAAGCACGAACTGGAATGAGGCAAGATATTCCACTCCCTCATCTGGACAGATCTGATCACATCCGAACTCCCCAGCAGAGCATCGTTAACCGATGTCAACTGCAGATTTGCTACACACCTAGTTGTAGCGCAACTCCTCTGTGGGAGAGACTCACTGTTGTGAACAAGAATGTGAATCTGGTAGAATACCAGGGGCAAGAGCCCACAATTTCTTGTTTAGCCATCAACCACCCAGGGGAGGGATAAAAAATGAGAGATTGAAGAATAGAGAGATGTACGCTGAGAGAAAAAGTAAGGAAAATGGCCTTTTCAGAAAAACAGAGCTTGAGGGCCGAGTGATGTGAGAATCACAAATGAGAAAGGATGGGAAACAATACCCGGAGAAACTGGCTCCTCGTGCACCGAGAGGTCTCTTGCCTTTATAATACAGCTGAGTGTTGTGTTTGTGTGTTTTTGTTTGTTTCGATTCTTGTTTTGAGTCGTTTGAGTGTCAATAGATGTGTTTAGGTTGTTTTACCTTGTTTTCCCTTTGTTGAGTTGTGTTTAGGTTGTTCTACCTTCTGTTTCTCGTTGTTGAGTCGTTTTGGCTGTGGTCAGTCGTAGGCTCAATACTCGATTAAGAACCCTTTTCTCATCTCACTTTCAAAAAATCGTTTTGTGCTCAGAGTACCGTGCCATTCTCCACATTTGTGCGAAACAGAATTTGTTCTTTCATAAAACCGCAGGGTTCAACCCAGGTCATATGAGAACAGTAAAAACCATGACCTATCTGAAGCTATATAGGTTCCAGACTACAAAGCAAAAGAAAATGGGGAAAATTTTGAGCATCTGAGTGTGTTTCACCTTCAGAAAATTCCAAGATTGCATTCCATATGCACCTCCTCAGGCCTTGTTAATGCTACCGAAGTATGAGTGCGCCTCTACCTCGAGTGTAAGCCTACTTCAAGTCAGAATGACAGTCCAAGCAGCACATGTGGTTTTCACATGCAGATGTTATCTCTTGCCAACATAAACAGGGTGTCCCCTTTTCGAGCTGAGCGTGTTGCAAAGTCCTCTGAGAGGTAAATCGGAGGCACCAAAGTACATGTTTGATGCCCCTCTATTGCATAGAATGTGCACTTTCATATACACTTTTGCTGCATGCGTGCCACGCATCGTTATGATTCATGCATAGAATATGCTTGCTTTCGATTCCGCATAGAATATGCTTGCTTTCAATGTTGCATAGAATATGCTCCTGTTTCATACATGGAAAATGCCCCCATATCTGCATAGAAAATGCACTCTTCCATACTTGCATAGAAAATGCTCGTATCTTTTGCATAGAAAATGCACCTTATTTACATAGAACATGCATTGCATCGCACTGTCTTGTGCACATTATATTTTTGTATCACTCGCACTATCTTGTGCACTTACACTTTGTATCTCAATCGCATTGTTTTGTGCAGTTTATCACTCGCGCTTTCTTGCGCATTGCACTGTTTTGTGCAGTTTATCACTCGCGCTTTCTTGTGCATCGCACTGTTTTGTGTAGTTTATCACTCGCGCTTTCTTGCGCATCACACTGTTTTGTGCAGTTTATCACTCGCGCTTTCTTGCGCATCGCACTGTTTTGTGCAGTTTATACTCGCGCTACCTCGCGAACCACACTTGCACTTGTTAGTGCATTGTATCGCGCTATCTTGCGCACCTCACCTACACTTGTTAGTGCATTACATTGCGCTATCTTGCGCACGTCATCTGTATCGCACTGTTTTGTGCATTCATCCTGCTTGCACTGTTTTGTGCACCTTAGCTCGCACTGTCTTGTGCACCTGTATCACACTGTTTTTTGCATTCACCCTACTCGCACTGTTTTGTGCACCTTTAGCTCGCACTGTCTTGTGCACTCACCTGGTCTGGGAGACCTTAAATCCTGCACCTTTATTCGCACTGTCTTGTGCACTCTCCGGTCTAGGAGACCTTAAGTCCTCTAAAGGTGCAATTCCTTTGGTGTTTGTCGTGCCCGAACGACTTCTGGTGGTCTGGTATAGCCACCTGCCTATGTTAGCGGTGAGTTCCTAGGAGATCAATTGAGATGGTGGAAACTAGAGTTCGAATGGCTCATGCTTAGAACACAAAGGTTCGGGATTTCCGAGACTAAAGTCTGGTTTAAATACCCAGGGGTATATCTTCGGCTTGAAATCTGTATAGCAGCCCCATAGATTGAGATAGCATGTATATGCGCCTCGATTCTGGATACTGAACCAACCTAGTCTGTCACCCTGTTGGAGAATAGGGAAAGCTACGACCATAGTCAAGGAGAAAAGTAGTACCTGCGGTTCAACCGAGAAGAAGGGGAAGATTCTCATATCAGCATGAGGTAGGACATTGCCGAGGTAAGTCATTGTCAATTGCCCCTGTAAGGTACCTTCACCTCTTAGCTATAACATTGCATTTTAGCCACTACATTACAGTGCTTTGCATAAATCCTCAATTTTCAAACCGGCTTCGCGTAGCATATAAGTCCAATTATCAAAATCTTCCTACATATCATTTTGCATTCTGCCCCTGAACTACGCTAGTTTGATTCCTTGCAAAGGGATACGTAGGCAGCCTGCGGGCGCAACCATTTATTTATCTGTATTTTGTTTGTTTGTCCAAGTCTTCAGCCTTATCAAAAATGGGTTGTCTCTGGGCTTTGACATTCACTCCCGTCACTTCTTGACTTTTGAGTTCTGTCAAAGAGGGGCAACTGTAGACACCCCATTTTTGACCGCCCTTAAGACTTGGGCACTACTGATGGTTTACTCGGTGATGAAGGTGTGCAGGGCAAAGGTTCAGTTTCTTCGGTAATGAGAGAGTCAAATCTCAACTTCATACCCCTTTTGGACCAAAACAATCTTGATCAAAAGATTTTAGACTTAAAACCCTCTCTTTCAAAATGTTTTGAAAATAAAATTTCTACGATGTTCCGACGCTCGCATTTTGTTAAATGTCACGCTTTTCGGTAAACCGAGCAAAGGCAAAGTGGAAATGAACGAAAGAGAGATGAAATCTCTGAAAAATCTTTCAAAACACCTTGTTTAGGGGTTTGGAGTTGAAGAAAAGAAGAGAAGAGGGAAAAAACCCAGTTGGAGGAGAAATGGACATGAATCGCTAAGAGAGGGACGAGCAGTCCTCGCTGAATCAAGCCTATTTATTTGCATACTTGGATTTCATCTATGAGACCACCACCATTGGAAATCTTACTTCTGGGGCTTCATTTTGCACTCAAGAATCTCCTAAAGCCAAGTCCAGACAGGGGAGGTATAGTTAGTTGAAGTAGGGCATCAATCCGGTTGGACCGAATCTGCGCAGCTTCACCAAAACAGGCATAACTTTTTGTACAGTTGGAATTTTAATGCAAGGCTAGTGCCATTGGAAAGATAACTTCTGGGGCTTCATCATAAGGGATGGCCAACCACCTTGGACCTTTTGACCTGGTCGGCCGACCAGGACAAGTGGTCGGCCGACCACTTGAACTGGTTGGCCAGCTCCCACCTGTTTTGTCTCCCTGAATGCTTTCCAGCTGTGCCAGCTGGGAGGCACAAGCTGCATCCTCCATACACGTGTATGGAGGATCTTCACTCTTGGTTCTAAGCTTCTAGGAGAAGCTTTGGCCTCTCCTTCCTTTGCAAAGGTTCAGAAATTGCTCTAAGGCATATACATATATTCCTCTCTATATCTCATTCCCTTGAGCTCAAAGTGTTTGGTTCTTGGCCTTTAGCATCACAACTCTTGAGCCTAACCCTTCCACCATCAACCTAAGCACCTTGGAGCTGGTTTTCAGAGGTTGAAGGCTTGCTGTTTTGGTCCAGAAGCTGCTGGTCCTTTTGGCTACAAGGGTAACACTCTATTTCCCTCTTTTTGGCATTGTTTTGTTCCATCTCTTAGCCTAGTTTGCAAGCATATTTGGGCTTTGTGATAAACTGAAAAAAGTCTTATTTTGAGCTTCTTAACATGTTTGTTTAAGATCATTTTTCTGTTGGGGGTCATCTACCCCCTTGCATGCTTCATTTCATCTTATCTTGAGCCATGTCTTAGAGCCTTTGCATTGGCCTTTGTTTGGCCTCTTAGCCACTGAAATCCAATGGATTTTCAGTGGCTAGCATGCTGTCTTGAGCACCAAAATCAGAGAGGGGTGACCCTCTCACCCCTTGTCTTGCTTACTAGCATTTTTAGCATATCAAAGGAGCCCTTATTTGCATGCTTCCAAGCCTTGTTTCAGGCCCTTTTTAGTGAGTTTTACGACCTGCATAGGCTTTGCCCAGAGCCCATTTTGCCATTTTGGGTGTCCATCTTGCATGTGTAGAACAACCCTCTTTATAGCCTATCAAAGGGGCCTATCATTCTTGCATGCGTAGACCATATTTCAGTGGATTTTGGGGCTTTATTTGGCATGTCATACCTCTGAATTTGGTTGGTTTAGTGACCTCTTGAATGCTCCATATACTTGTAGTGTAAACCCTCTTCACTAGCTTGTATTGCATGCTATTTTGGTCTATGAATCTAGCACTTTTTGGCCATGCCTTAAACTAATTTTGTGCATGTTTTGGACTGCCTTAGCTCTGTTATTCCTCATGGTCGAATGATGCTTGCTATGCATGGTTATAGTTCAATACTCTTGCCTAGCTTTGTGTTTTGGGGCCTATTGCATGCTTATGTTAAGGTGTTTCCATGTTTTAGGACCATTGTGCATCATATTTCAGAGCTTACATATATGCCATATTCCCATGTTTTCCACTCTTTAAATGCGTTTGAGAGTCGTGCTAGTTTGCCTCGTTTTTGGACCATTGCATGAGCTTCATTTCTATGCATGTTGAGCCATCTTTTTAGGCCATTTTCCCACTATCTTGGACCTGCCTAGGGTTTGTTTGAGGCTGATTTTTCCATTTGTGCATTGCTTTGTGTACCTCTAGTGTAACGCACTTCACTAGTTTCGGTATTCGGGCCATCTAGCATGCATTGTGTGACATATTTGCATGATTCGGGACCATCTTGCATACCATTTCAGAGCTGGAAAATGTATGATTGAATGCCATGTTTCATCCCTTGCCATGCTTTGATAGAGTGGCATTTGATGCCTTAGGTTCGGTCCCTCGCACCGGGCATGTTTGCATGAGTGTTCCTACCTTTCATTCCATCATGTTTGGCCACTGATTTGAGTGTGGCTGAGGTCCACTCATATTGGTTTAAGTCCATCTTGCATTGTGTATGCCATATTATGTCATGTGCATTGAGTGTGCCATTGATAGTTCATAGCGTCGTGTATGCTAGTTGCACCTTTGCATATCACTCCTTGCATGTTTGCGTGTCTTAGTTGCATTTCGTTTAGGATTGCACGCTAGTTGTTGCGTTGTGTTTGCATGCCATGCCATTCTAGTTGTTGCATAGTGTTTGGAGTAGGGTTTAGTCCAAACACGAGAAACGAGGGATGTTTCGTACTCAAAGTGACGAAACGTGCTTCAATTCCCGATCGCCGACACTCTTGACTATCCATGATAGAGTTGTTGGCTTTAGGTGTCCATTTGTGCATTCATTTTACATCGAGTCGTGCAATCCGACTCCTCGGCCATCATGCATTGAGATACGTGATTGGTGGCATGAGGATCGATGACTGCACTCCCTGGAGCTTGTGCAATGATGGGGAGAGTGGTTACGCACACATAGGTTGAAAATACTTTGCCATGCCCTTTTTTTGCTCTCTGTTGCAGCAAACCGGAAGCCAGCAACAAAAACTGGTCAACAGTATCCCTACAAGTTCCCATGGAGTTGTGTACAGTGTTCCGGGGTCAATTGTAAACAGAGGCAAATCGGGGCATCGTGATGGATTTCCCGACAAGGCGACTCGAGCATGCATGCATCTTTCATCATTCCGAATAGAGCTGAGGCAGTCTACTTCATGTGGCATTGCATGCTAGTTTACTCACTTTCTTAGTTAATTTGTTAATTAGCTAGTGTTGTGTAATAATTAGTTATTCATTTTGGTTGTGTAATATTTATTCGGACCCTTCGAGAGAGGGCAATGTTGTAATAAGTGTGCGTGTGTGTGATGCATGTCTTCCAACCCCACGTCTTTCTCCCTTTTATTTACCAGCTTATGATGGTTAGTTTTAGGGCATGTTTCAATTAGCATTTATATGTTCGCATGCTTGCATTCATTCATCCGTATTGTATGCACCAGGCTCGGTGCATCTTGCTAACTGCATTGTATTTCAATTCCAAGTTGAATACATGTATCGATTGTTGCATCTCATATGCCATCGTAGAATAGCCGAGCCTATTGTAGTTGCATTTTTGCATGTGTTGCATTAGGCATCTCAGCATAGTTAGGATTCATGCATGTTTTCTAATTAGCTTCTTTCTTTGGCTTGGAGTACTCGGTAAGTGTTTATGCTTTAGCATCCTTGCATGCGTGTGAGTGACTGCCATGATAGCATGCTTACTATGAGGCTATCTGCTTATGTGATAGAACTGCCTGAATGCCTGTGGGTGAAGGTTGGGTTACTTGAATTGGAACAATTCATCGATTACGAGTTTTAAGTCCACTTGAGAGTGGCAAATCACCCTGTTTTTCTAAGCCCACTTGAGGGTGGCAAAATCCACGTCTTAGCCTACTTGTAAGTAGCACCATCAAACCATCTTTCAAATAAACAAACATGAAATGTTTTGTTTCAACTCAAACGATCCAGTCTATACTTGTATGTTGTGTGCATCACATAGTAATTCTAGGCTAATAACCGGAATAAGAGCACATAATGTTTTCAAAACTCGATATCATGGTTAGTAGAGGCCAATCTTTGATCGGGCGAGCGGGGGTGCTCACGAAGTGACCTTCCCCAATCGTACCTAAGTTCCCGAGCCGAGGCAACTTTGGTGATGACGGACACGCGGCCTTAGGCACGAGTCAAGGTTTCCTAAATTCCCCCAAAATAAAATATTTAGGTGGCGACTCTGTATCTGGCAAAGCAGTCCATGTTTGGCACTTCTTTCTAAAAATCAGTTTTTCAAAACGATTTACCGGATTTGGACTCTTTGATGATTCATCGGTCTTACATTGCATTCTGCGAGATTAGATACAGGACCGTGACATTGAGTCCTGAACTGTAGTGAGCCCAATGAACAAAACGGGATTCCCTCCCGGGACGTTCGGTGACGTCTACACATGGATTTTATTAAAGATCAATTCCTCCAATCTTTATCCAGATATGATATTAGCATGCAGTTAGGTGCTAGCAGCCAAGGTCCAAAAGAGCATCTAGATCCAGATCTTGATGAAAATGAATTCGCAGTCCTTCAAGGCGAATCCCAAGATCCTACCGATAATGATCCAATTTGGTGATTTTTGGGACTCATTAACCAGTCTTATTTCAAAAAAAATCAATCAGGATAAAGACAGTAAAGGAAAAGGAAAAGGAAAAGAGGAATGACTCTTTGTCCTCCACTCATACCACTTTACAGCAACATCGGCAGAAGACGACAAATTCAGAATATTTACTTTTCAAAAAGAAAAGATGCCCTATCGACCATACAGATTTGATGCTGATATCATCTCTGGATAAAGATTGCAGGAATTGATCTTTTATAAAATCCATGCTTTTCACGATTAATTCCTGTTCTGATAATCCTGGATATTTTTGCCTTAATTCATTTTGAATTTGGACAAATGGATTTTTTATTACTGGAGTGGCAGGGAGTAATTTTGGAGTAGATTCCCAGCAAGCTTGTGTGTGAGCCTTGATTTTCTGTAATATTTCCTGTTGCGGTTTAGGGGTATCAAGCCCCTTAGTCCACCATTTAGTAAAGAAAACTCTTTTTAAATGGGGAACTTTATTCTGGAAGTCGCGTTGGAAATCCCATTTCCAAATCCATGGAATTCCAAAACGAATAACAAAATGGACTGTAGATTTGGACATAGAAATATCCGTATATACTGGAATATGACTGTAGGCAATTTGCCATTCATTAAATGCTTGTCTAATTGGTTTTGGAAAAACATTTAACTGGATTCCAAACTTGTTCCACCAAACGAGAAACCAGTTTGGGAGATCATTTTTAAGAACATCTGGAAGAACACGAAGAAACCAAGAATGGCTTCGTGGGGGATTCTGGCAATAAAATGCTTGTGTAAAAGCATCAATGTAATCCCAGTAGCTGTAACGAGACTCCTTATTACGAATCTCGAGAGTTCTAGTAACATGAGGATGCATACCCTAAGCCTACATAGGCATAATTTTCTGGATAGTAGCTTTGCTGTAATTAATGGGACTAGCAGTCCGGTTGGGATCATCAAAAGTATGTTTGAAATCAACCGAACCTGTCTCAGTGAGAATCTGTTCAAAGATATATCTGCATTGATCAAAATGCGGTGGAGAATGTTGAGTTGTAAGATACCGCCTTTTGATTTCCCATGGATCAGACATCCATTGTTCATTTTCTGTATTGATATAGAGAATTGTCTCCTCAATAATTGTATTCTGTAAATATGGTTCTAGAGGTGTAAGGAGGACATCTTTAGCCGTTTGGCTAGATTCCCCTTTTTTACTAAAAAGGGCAGCTAAGAGCCCTGGAAATTCTGTATGATATGGATTCTGTACATGGTAGGGGTTAGACCCCCTTCCGCGGCCCCTACGGCCTGGGTCTCGGCCTCTACTAGACATTGGAACCCTGCAAATATTCACGGGTTAGAAAATCGGGTAAAGAGTTTTGTTCTCCTTTGATGTAACCCCCCGACGTAAACTTATTACCAGAACTGGGATCTGTATTTTCTAGGGTTTACGATGCCAAAAAAATTGGTGCTTCACAATACCAATCCACAATGAATCCTCGTTACACCTTATCAATGAACCAAATCTTGCCAACATTACGCCATCAACATTGGGAACTCCAGTCCATTCCATCTACGACTCTTCAATTCAAATGGGTTTGGATGGAAAGCAACAAAACAGTACATTAACGTTTTTGGGCATATAAGTAAATTCAACATAGTGAATACCCATATCTACCCTTACTATAAGCTGCCACACGCGGGGTCACACACATAATTTGGTCATTTACATTGGAGTGGGACCTATTAGTTTATAAGATATAAAATAGGACCAACTAGATCACAAGATGAAGATTTGGGATTTACTAGTGCACTGCCCTTTATAAATTAACTAAAATAGTCAAAATTAAAATAGATGTTCATTCATCTAATCTAACATTAAAATTGACAAACTAGTAAATTAAAAATCCAACAATTCAAACAAATTATACAATAACAATTTAACAAAGCAATAAATACTAAAAAAATAAGATCATCTAACATCCAAGGTAGTTCTAAAAAAAGTTTTTAAAAGTTAATCTAATCATCAAAGTCCACAAACAATCCAAAAGTTTAAAAGTTAATTTAATCATCAAACTCCACAATACTTCAATCCTTCACAATTATTTCAACCAAACTCCAAAACTTCATTAATATATAGACATAAGCAAAGTAAACATAAATAAATAACAAAAAAAAACTATATATATATACTCACAGAGACAATAACATTATTAATTCTTTCACTTTTTGAATTGAATAACTTTTGTAGGGTTTCTTGGTTTTACTTTTTAATAATCCATTTGACTCTCTCACTGTCGCATAATATCTTGATTCCTCTTTGAAGCCATGAAAAGAGATTCAAATTGATGCAAATATATAAACAGGGTTTGGGAAAGGTTATGAGTACAAACAATTTCCATGGAATCAAGAGAAGAAGAGAGGCATTGTGGGATCAAGAATGAGCTATATACCAACAAAAAGCAGTGGCAGAAAGGCTAACGACAATGACACAGCAAGACTAGTGTGCGGTTGCGCCGGTCGGCAAGGTAAGCAACAAGGGAGACGAAGCACTTTGTGAATAAAATGAAATGTATTGGGGGTGTGAATTAGGTTCAATTAAGAATTGATTTTTTGTGTGTATGTGTGTGTGCGTGTGTGTGTGTGTGTGTACAATTACTCTGATATATCTAATCCAAAGGAAAAACAAAATTGCTAGAGGGTCGAATCGGTTGATATGGAGGGTGGGCTATTATAAGCCACCACCCGAGATGATTCGCCCTTCTTGAACCTCCAACCCATCCGCCAGAAGCAAAAGACTACACGATTCGAACCGGTTTAGTGCGCTTCTGAGCAATTTTAACGATCTTGATAGCATTATGCACTGCTCTAAGTGGGATATACTTATCTTTGTAGTAATGCAATCTATCTCCCTCTTACTTTCAATTTAATAACACTATAAATGTAATTTTCTATTTCAATTAAATAAATACAGTTTATTTTTATTCATTTTTTTATTATCAAATATGTAAATATAATTGTTAAAGTGTCTATAAAAATATTAAATTATAAATTTTGATTTTTTGTAATTACTTTCTAATTTAATAAAAAAAATTCATATTAAGGCCCAAATTAAGCCCACATGGGCCAAGATCGACCCCAACCCACAAGCTCATATTTGTATGTCCATAGGTAGGGGTTGTGCTTTACAAATATAGGATGGGCAAGCTTAAGCTCGGCTTGTTAACTAGTCAAAACCTATTAGGTGAATTGATTCAAACTACATCCATTAGGCCTACTATGTAGAGGAAATAAAGGGGTGACTGTCACGACTCAACCCCAGGACTTAAGGTTGGAATCGCTACTTACTAACTTATTCTATTCGTAGCAAATTAAACTACGTAAGCGGAAATGAAAATAATTAAACATGAAATTACTCCATTTTACTATCTTAATAAGAGAAAATACATTTACAGAGTTTTTATTATTTTATTATTCAGTGACTGGCCCGAGTAGAAACAAAAAGGAGCAAAAATATATATAAAAAAAAAAAAAAAGACAAAATAGTGGTTCAACATCAATCCTCGTGCGTTTCCATTACGTGAGGTTATGGGTTTCCCCTACATCTCCTCACCTGAAATGGTAATAGCTATAAGCACACAGCAGAGTGAGAAATATTATACCAAGAGTATAGGGAATACAAAATAACTATGGATAGTTAGTTAAGCCAAAACATTTACATAACTCCATTTGGTGAACAAATCATTTAAGCGGCAGAAACTGAAATACGGAAATTATGTAAATAAATAACCATAATCACAGTACAGAACAGAACAGAACAGAGGTCACAGAAGTGACAGTCAGAACAGAAGTCAATGGATGCATGACAAATAGAGGACCACAAAGTGGCCAAACAAAGGCCAATGGTTATTTAAGTCCCCCAAGGCATGGGACTCCCATGGTGGTATTTATAAAACATAATTGTTTATAAAGTCATAGTCAAATATTCTTTAAAATTTAAACAAACATATCCATGGATTTCGTTTTAACAAATAGAGTTCAGAAATTAATCCACGTAATTGAAATATTTATAAAACATAACTTGTATTAATATAACTAATAAAATACAACTTGTATAAAATAAATTATGGTACGTCAAAACATACGTAAAATATATTATGGTAACTTAAGGTATAATATAACTCACCTTAAGATTGAGTCTTACTATTTTCTTCCTATTTTTCCTATCTTTTCAAGACTCTTTTACGCAGTATCTCTCAGAATTTTCCTTCGTTTCTTTTGGTATCTTCAATCTACTGCCTTGGTTGCCTTTACATAGACACAAGGCCCATATCTTATAATAGTGAGTAAATCCAAATCATATATATTCTATACAGGTGTCTTAACTATAGATGCCATATCTCCGTCTTAATTAATTCAGAGATTTGTTTGGATAACTATCTGCTTATTATTATTATTATTATTATTATTATTATTATTTATTTACTCTTACTTTTATATTTATTTATTTACTATTTTTAATTTTAATTTGACTCTAAATAATAATTCCTAATTAATCTCATATTTGATAACTCAATACCAAATTAGATTTTGTATTTATTATTATTTATTTAATAATATATTATCACATACACCTACAATTATATATAACTATAAATATTTTTAAGTAAACGCTCATGGCGTCACAGTGACAAATATATTAATTTAACAAATGTTTTAATTGAAGTCATGAAAAAAAAAAATTAATTTCTTTTATCTTTTATTATTTTTTTAATTTATTTTGTAATTAAGTAATACAAAATATAAAATAATATTTTATAAATAGGTTGACTAGGCCAGACTAAGCTAAAACTACTTATCTCATGAGCAATTTAAAAATTAAATAGATTCAAAATCTCAATTTAATTTGTTTTTAAATATATTTTTAAATTTTAAAAATGTTCAATTAAATATTTTTTTCAAATTCTAAAAATGTCAATAGGCTAAGTTAAGCTGGTTAGATGGTCCATCAGGTTCTAGAATAAACCGATAGAGCCTCGAGCGAACACGTTCCGAAGTCCCGACCCGCCGATTCATATGTCTGGACTTTTCTGGACGTTACTAGACTCTTCTCTTCTCACAACAATTGTTATACTCTCAACTTTTGGAACTTTTGCTCTGCAATTGCTTAAACGATCTCCCTTTCTCTCTCATACATTTTCTCTATAGAACGAAGAAAGAAAAACAGAATGTTCGGAGTGGTGTTCCCAAATCGGAGCTTCCCAATGGACATCTCAAGCTTCGCCCAAATCGACACCACTCACTGGATTCTCGACATGAACACCTTCGTTGGTAACCCCTCTCTCTCTCTCTCTCTCTCTTCTCTCTCTCTCTCTAAACTTCAAATTGCAGAATTTAACCTAGTGTCAAATCAATCAATCTTACTGTGCGCAGGAGAGGCATACGATTCGATCAGAGAAGTGTGCATATTCCTTCTAAACGGCCTCTCTCTTCCACCAGACAAAGCCCTAGCGGTTTACATCCAGTCCCCAGGCTCTCCCTTCCTCTATTGCGGCGCCGTCACGGTGGTCCGGCCATCGGCGGTGCTGTCGCTGCCGTGGCCGGAGCCTGGTGGTCAGATGCAGCTCACGGCCCCCGACGCCGCCCCGCTCTCCGCCAAGATCGGCGTCTCCGTGGAAGACCTGGCCACCCTTCCCTCCCTCGATGTGGCGGCGGAGAAGCGGATTGAGTATCTGGCTATGAAGGTCGGGGAGAATTTGTTCAATTTCATGCAGTCGTTTTGCGGGGTTGATGGTAGCAAGCTTGTTGTGCCCATGGATATATTGGATAGATGGTTCAAGAAGTTTCAGGAGCGAGCCAAGCGCGATCCTGAATATCTCAAGGGTTTTTCTTTGTAGCTTTCGAGGTATATATATGAATCAATGTTTGTGCTGCTGATGTTTATTTATTGAATGTTGTAGGTTTTGTTTATTAACTAAATTATAAGTTTTGGAATTAGAGAAGAAGAGGTGTTCTTGTTTTCGATCATTTTCGATGCATTTGCTTTGATTGGTTATGTATGTTTTGGTTTAGGAATTTGTTTTGAGAAATTGCATATGTAGGGGAATTCTTGAATGCTGTTTTGTGGACAAAACGAAAAAGTTCAAGTTAGTGTGGTGAACAAGTAGAAACAACTTCTATAAACGAGACTTTTTTCAGTATACTAGTCTGCATTACTCCCCAGAATAGACAAGCTAGAAGTTTAGATATTTTTATATGCCGAGTGTTGCAGAGACAAACTATAATCATTTTTATCGTTTTCTATTTGAAAGAAATTATTTGTCTTGCAATGTGTCTGTGCCAGAGTACCATCTCATTGTGCCTGTTTTGGATTATGACCCTGTGTGTATATGATCAACATGTCATAGATAGCAAGTTCTGGAATCAAGAAGAAACTTTTTTTCCTTAGTGTCTTTTGATTGTACACAGTGCAGTGTTTGGTCTTTTCCTTAGTTGGTGCCTTGCTAACTAGGCTCTTGTAGTGGTTTCGTGGTGATTGTGTTGTCTTGAAGGTGCCAACCTCATTGGGATGTTCATGTTTCAACTATGATGCAATTTTTTCCCCAGTGGTTTTTATTGGTGTGTAATCCTTTGATTTGATTATTATCAATAAAATCTCTCTTGCCAATTAAAAAAAATATATATATATATATAGTTAAGGAGCAAAGTGACCATTGTCACGAACATGATCAACCTATCTTCTGTATTTAAGTTGATTCATTTTCAGTAAATCACATACTTATTTACCTCAGAACTCAAAAGTTTTTTGAGAATTTGGACATGGATGTTGACCCCGAGGACAACCCCTAACCAAAACCCATTACGACACAATGGTAGGAGTGTGGGAAGTTCAAATCCAGGTGGTAATGGAAAAAAAAAGAAAAGAAGACAGAATAGGAAGGGCTCTGGCCCTCAAAGGAAGCCTTGGGGGAAACTTAGGAAATGATTTATATCTTTGATTGTTCTAATAATAAGGCCTTTTGAATTCTGGAATGTGAGGGGGCTTAGATCGACCTATTTCTTTGAAGGAAGTCAAAAAGCACATCAGGAGACATAATGTGTCCTTTTTTGGCATTTTGGAGACATAGAGTTAGAAGTGTTAATAAGGATCGGATTTTTAACTCTCAGCAAAAGCTGGGTTATGATCTTTAACTATAATTGGTCTACCTGGGGTAGAAATTGGGGGGTCTTATGGGATCTTGATGTTCTGGAAGTCAAGCACATCCATTGTAATGTTAGAGACAAAGGAAAAGAAACTGGATTGTTTTGTCTCAGCTATATCTGGCAATAATGCTACTCAAAATAGGTTGGGACATTGAGTTTTCTACTGTTGTGTTCCAACAATCCCCTTGGCTATTGTGGTGACATTTTTTACCATTAGATTTATGCATGAGTGGATAGGGGCTCTGTCAAATGGCCCTCTCATAGAGACCACTGCAATAACTGGTTTTCTAACGTTGAGAATGAAGATTTTAATACAAGGAGGATGGCAATTTACCAGGACAAATGGCAAAGATTTAAGGAAAATTGACATAGCCCTTGTGAATGAGGCTTGGACTAAGAGGTTTGCCTTTGTCGAAGGCAGAGTTTATTCCTGCTAACATTTCTAACCATAGCTCTATTTTGATCCAAGTGATGCCTGGTCCTTTAAGACCAAAAAGGCCTTCCACATTTTTTTATTGTTGATTTCTTGAATATTATTTCTGGTGTTTGGATTAAACAAGTTAAAGGTATTTTTCTTGGATTGGATCAGAAGTTGAAAATTTTGAAGGTTGAACTAAAGATGCCGAACCAGAGAAGCAATGGTGACATTTTCAAGAGAGTGGAGGAAGCCAGAGCTCAACTGGAGAGTATCCAAAACAGAATTGGCTCTTAACCCACAAGATGCTAATTTAAACTATTGAGGAAAAAATTCCACCCTTAGGCTTCATAAAATAAGCAGAGATGAAGATAGCATGGTGAAGTAGAATTTCAGTGTTACAATGGCTCAACTTGAGTGATTAGAACTACAACACCCCATACCCTGGACCTGTCCTGTCTCACGATGGTTAACAGATAAAAGGCTTTTTCAAATGAGACTAATACGGCCTATTATGGAAAGTTAGTTAAAACTGTTGATTTTTTGATTTTTTTTAATCACATTATCTTTATATTTTTTTACACATTTTTTTAAGAAAAAAAAAAAACCCAAAAAAACTAGGATGAACCATGTTTTGGGCAATAAAAAGGTTTCATTACCTAAACTAGTGATAGGATGGACCTAGGCCCGTTTGTTTTTAGAATAGGCTGGGTGAGATTGTTAATGGAGGGATTGTTAGGGAGGAAATTGTAAAAGATTGTGTTTGTTTGCTGGCCACCGGACTAGTAAGAATTTATATTTGTTTTGTCATTTTATGATGAGATTAATTATATGAAATTTCATAAATACTCTTGGTATTTTTGATATATTTTAATATTAAAAATTATATTGTGGTACTATATTATTTTATGTTGATATAATTTTTTTGGTATAAATATATTATTATACCATTTTATTTTTATAATAAATAACTTTTATAAAATAAGGGATAAAATGGTCATTTCATCTCTAATCCAATGGGATTGGATTTGAATATCACCTCTTCCATGGGATTGTTATTCCCCTCACTCTAATCCCGCGGGATGGTTATTTCTACAAACAAACATGATTTCAGTAGTCTCCACCTTCATCTTAATCCAATCTTTACCACTATTCCCAAAACAAACAAGGTGTTAGGGCTAGTTTGTTTTCAGAGTTAGATTGGATGGGATTGTTAATGTGAGAATTGTTAGTGAGGAGATTAAAAAAAATTATGTTTGTTAGTGAGGGGACTAAAAAAAAATTATGTTGGTTTATGATATATTTTAGTGAGGGAATTAATAACATGAAATAACGTAAATATCCTTTGGTGTTTTTAATATATTTTAATATTAAAAATTATATTTTATAATTTTTTTTTGTGCTACATTATTTGAATATATATATATATATATATAATGACGTAATACTCAATAAATAAATAAATAAATAAATCACATACATAAACACATAATATGGGCAAAATAGTCTTTTTCCAAGCTAATCCTCTCACTAGGGAAAATTCTACTTATGCAATACATTTACCTCTTTACAGTCTCCATCTGAGATCTTTTCCTTTCCAATTTTATTCATGTGTGAAGTTATCTTTAAGGTTAAAAGATAAAAATTAAATAAATTTGATTATCTTTTTATACTCATTAAACTTCAATCTCACTTTGTTTCTTCCTTTTTCGTTTCTTCTTCTCTACTATACATCTACTCTCAAAAAGTGAGAATCATAGTATTTTGATTATAAAAAAAAGTAATTGATGAATAAATAGTGATGAATGACTAGCAAAAAAGTGAAATTGTGAGTTTTTTGATTTATTTTTTATGTTTTAGTGTTGTTTTTTAAAAGGGTTGTTCGACTTTTGTTCGGTGTAATAGAATCGAATAAAACCAAATAGCTTGAAATCACATTGCCGAACAAAAAATACATATCCAGTAACCCATTGCTGAACAAAAAATACTTGTTCTGTAACCTATTGCTGAACAAAAAGTATATGTCTAGTAACTCATTGCTAAATATTTTTAGTTTTATTTTTCTAACATTTTTTTTTTCGTTTGGCTTTAAATGATTATACTTCTATTCATTGTAGTAAAGCTAGTAGTGCATTGTTAATGGACTACAGTCATAAATTTATTACAAACGAAATTTGTTGGATTTATCTACTTCCTGGTTATCCAGTAACTCCAAAAGCAAGTAATTAGATTCATTTTCATCACCCATGTGTTAATGGATGGGAGAAAGCATATGATATCTATATTGATCAATTTTGTGACACCTTAAATATTTAATTAATACCGCAACCAACCACGATTATTAATAAAAATAATAATAATCTATAATAGTAAATTAAAATAATTAATTTTGTGATGGTATGCAATAAAGTATAATTTAATAATAAGAACAATAATAACAATAATAATAAAATAAATATATGGAATACGAATAATAATAATGAAAATAATAAAATAAATAAGCTATACGTGCTATATAAATTAATTTGTCATTGTGGTTATCAAATATATGATGAGTAGATTTATTTGAGGGCTAAATTAATCACTAATTAGTGTAAAAATATTGGAATGTGTGGATTTAGTTAAATAAATCAAGTAATAATGAATTAGGAAGATATTACGGAGATTTGTTTTAATTAAAAAGATTTGCAAATATAGATTAGAAGATGAGGAAAGGCCATTTGTATGTCTACATGTAGGAGGCAGTGGTGAGTCATCAGTAGGGTTATTAAGAAAGGGTGAGACATCACCCAATATGTGCCTATAAATAAGAAGAAAATGGTGAAGCTAGCCAGCGTGTAAACAAGAAGGAGGGTTATTAAGAAAGGGTGAGACATCACCCAATATGTGCCTATAAATAAGAAGAAAATGGTGAAGCTAGCCAGCGTGTAAACAAGAAAAAAAAAAAAAAGAAAAAAAAAAGAAAAAAAAAAAAAAAAAAAAAGAGATCAGTAGAAAAGGGACGAGCCGAAAACCAACAAAAATATAAAGGAGTTAGTAAGACTCAATCTTAAGATGAGTTATATTATACCTTGAGTTACCATACTATATTTACGTATGTTTTGACTTACCATAATTTATTTTATACAAGCTATATTTTATTAGTTATATTAATACAAGTTATGTTTCATAATATTTCAATTACGTGGATTAATTTCTGAACTTTAGTTTAAAATAAAATCCATGGATATGATTATTTAAATTTTAAAGAATATTTGATTATAACTTTATAAACAATTACGTTTTGTAAGTACCACCACGGAAGTCCCATACCTTGGGGGACTTAAATAACCATTGACTACTGTTTGGCCACTCTGTGGTCCTCTGTTTGTCATAGATCCATTGACCTCTACTCTGACTGTCACTTCTGTGACCTCTGTTCTGTTCTGTTTTGTACCGTGGCTATAGTTATTTATTTATATAATTTCTGTAGTTTAGTTTCTGCCACTTAAATGGTTTATTTACCAAATTGAATTATGTAAATGTTTTGGCTTAGTTAACTATCCATGGTTATTTTATATTCCCTATACTTTTGGCATAATATTTCTCACTCTGCTGTGTGCTTATAGCTGTTACCATTTCAGGTGACGAGATGTAGGGGAAACCCATAACCTCACGTAATGGAACCCGCACGAGGATTGATGTTAAACCACTATTTTGTCTTTCTTTTCTTTTCTTTTCTTTTTTTATATATATTTTTGCTCCCTTTTATTTCTACTCAGGGCCGGTGACTGAATAATAAAATAATAAAAGTCCTATAAATGTATTTTCTCTTATTAAAATAATAAAATGGAGTAATTTCTTGTTTAATTATTTTTATTTCCGCTTGCTCAGTTTAATTTGCTACGAATAGAATAAGTTAGTAAGTTACGATTCCAACCCTAAGCCCCTGGGGTTGGGTCGTGACAAATTCAGTATGCTTGTCAGTCCTGATGTAATAATTACCGAAATTATTGACATAGATAGATTGTAATAATATCTCGGTGTGTTGTTATAAATGTTTGTATTGACAAATTTTATGAATGTTTTTATGGATGCTTGTACACTTTATGTTTTTATGGATGCTTGCTATTTTAATGAAAGTGAATATGTAAACGTGCAGTAACAGATAGTTGGACAAATCAAATTTGTTCAGTAACATGATATCAGAATAATTCATATTGTTTGGTAATGTATAACCAAACAGGTCCGTCATAAATTTAGAGGAAAAAAATGATTTTTAAGGAAAGTGAATTTGTAAACCTGCGGCAACAGATGACTTGACAAGTATAATTTATTCGGTAACTTAACACCGAAGTAATTCAAAATGAATAAGTATAATAAGAAAAATCTGTTGGGGTTGTGAAAATGATTTAATTTACAGTTAACTTTGGCATTATAAAAAGTGTAATGATAATTTCAATTATTTCTTAAAAATGTAATGAGAAAATAGGTGTAAAGAGGTAAATTTGTGGTGTAAGTAAAATTTCCCTCTCACTAGTTGCGAAACCTAACCTTTGGAGGTCTTTGCTAATCATCTCCTCCAATGTCTATGCTAGTCCCAAGGAACTACCAATCTCAAGCACCACTTTGCAAACAAATAGGGGTGTAAATTTGGCCCGACCATGTCGGGCCTCGCGGACTCCCACTAAAATTCGTGCAAGGCTGACCCATAAGCAAAAAAATTAAGCTCAGGCCCAGGGGTATTCGGACCTTGGGCAGGCCGGGCCGATGAGACTAGGACTAGGCCTGGCCTGAACAAATTTTTTTTTTTTTTAAATTTTTTCTACCAAAATTTTATCATTTTTCACAAAAAAAAAACACTGGGCCTCGGGTGGGCCTTGGGCCAGGCCTTGAGTGGGTCTTAAGCAAATCGATAGGCTAGGCCAGGTGGGTAAGGCCCACGGGTCGGACCGGGTTTAAAAAATGAAGGCCCAAGCCTAGGACCAAGGGCTCGGGTCGAGCCTATCCCGGGGCGCAAGCCATTTTTACACTCCTACAACCAAACATATTTATTTCAATAGCCAATCAAAATATATATCTATATACTAACATATGACCCGTGCTATGCATGTAATGAAATATATTATTTTAAAATAAAATACATACTATTTACATTTAATTTTTCTTTTTTTTTTGCTCATAAATAAAAAATAAATAAATTTAAATTTATGGATCGTACTTTAATTAGTTTTCTCTTTCCACCCAAACAAATTGTTAATCAATATGAGTTTTTAAATTTAATAATCAACAATTTAGTTCAATAATTTTCTCTCTCACAACCCAAAAATGAAAAAAGAAAACAATTATTTGAAATTTATGAAAACTAAAAGAAATATAAAATTTTAAATATTTCATTTATTTTTGGGGATTTTTTTTTAAGGTCCCTGATATTAAGATTTTATAACATAAAGGACACCCAATATTTTCATAATGTCTAAGGTCCCTTTACATCGATCCAGAGAAAATTCGACCCAGAAGATTTCTCTGGACTTCCCAGAGAATTTCGCTAGACCTCCTAAAGATGATTTTCTCTCCAAAGAAATTCTTTCTCTGGACTTCCCCGAGAGTTTCTTTGTGTTTTTGACTAATTTTCTCTTGTTTGCTCATAAATTTCTCTGTGTTTTTTATCAAACCAGACTGTAAGCCATTTAGACAACAACAAACCAGTGAAAATTGAACAACCGTCACAAGTGAAAAACATATAAATCCTGAACTGCTCAAAACCAGGAAAACTTCACTCAACTCAACGAGCCTTTGTCCCAAATACTCAGGGTCGCTATATAGATCTATCTCTTCTAAACTAGGTCTATCTCTTCTAAACTAGGAAAATATTAAAAGATAACAAAACAAAAGAGAACGAACTATTAATCAAGAAGTAAAAGCCATGATTGATATATGTATATGTATTTATATTACAAGGTAAATCTGCATCAGATACAATTCTAAAATTTTACATTGAAGGTTGTTTCAGTCAAGTATCACAATATTAATTATCGAATGGTCTCCAATTGATAGCATGAATGCAAACAGAAATTCCAATCCATCTTCATTCTTGGACCTTGCTTCTTAATATTGTGAAAACAGGTGTCAACTTTTATAACTACATCTCCTACGCATTGAGGTAGCGCCAACCCAAGCCAATGATTCTACCTTAACAAGCAATCATCATTCTACAAAAACTATGGTACCATTGTCTAATATGGTGCAAACCTCAAATATTATGGCCAGAAAGTCGTTCATAAAGAAATTATTGTTTTGTCAAAACTAAAGCTCCATTTGTTTCAATGGAATATAACAAATTAAAACCCCATCCTCTGAAAATTTGATCTAGAGAAAATTGCTAAATCTAGAGAAAATTCAAGGGTAATCTAAAGAAAATTACCAAATCCAAAGAAAATTCAAGGGTAATCCAGAGAAAATGCCAAATCCAAAGAAAATTTGATCTAGAGAAAATTGTCAAATTCAGAGAAAATTTAAGGGTAATCCAGAGAAAATTGTCAAGACCCAAACTCGCCCCTACAAGTTTAGCGTCATGATCGGCCAGTAATCATGGATTACCTACGGTCACTATACAAATATCCAACTAATATTAAATACGGGGCTTAGCGGAAGCAAAGTAAATATAGAAGAAGCCCATCGAGCTATGCATAACTGAAAAGAGTTTACAGCAGCACTGTTCAACCATTTCAAAGGTAAATACTTATACATTACAAAAGCTTTTAAAAAGAAGAAAGAAGATAAAACAAACAGAGGTTCAACCACCATTCAACTTGATAAAAGTCATATACAAAAGCCCCTATACCAAAATTCAACTAAAAGTTCATAACAAAAGAGGGGGTTTAGGCTTGTTTAGCTCGTCACGAGTCCAAGTGGCTCCATCTTGGGAGCTCCACAAAAGGTTGACCACGGGTGACTCCGAGACGGTCTCTATCCTTGACATTCAACGTGTTCACCTACATATATATATAAACATAAATAGTGAGCTAATGCCCAATGAGTAATAACATGATAAAAATGTTATATGAATGAAGTTCATTATTATTACAAGTACTAGTCTTAGCATTATTGATCATTACATTCATGTGTGTGGCATATTCGTTACAGTTACAATATTTCGATAACAATGGACCATGATGGGTCTAACATTAGCGATCTCTGTTGTAACAAGCCCGCGGGGGACCTCCTTACAGCTCGGACTCGATTCGTGTCACGGTTCTTAATCTTGAACCCAAGAGTCCAAATCCGGCAAATCGTTTTGGAAAACAGATTTTTGAAAGAAGTGCCAAACATGGACTGCTTTGCCAGATACAGAGTCGCCACCTAAATATTTTATTTTTGGAAAATTTAGGAAACCCTGACTCGGTGCCAAAGGCCACGTGTCCGTCATCACCAAAGTTGCCTCGGCTCGGGAACTTGGGTACGATTGGGAAGGTCACTTCGTGAGCACCCCGCTCGCCCGGTCAAAGACCGGCCTCTACTAACCATGATATCTATTTTTGAAAACATTGTGTGTTCTTGTTCCGGTTATTAGCCTAGGTTACTATGTGATGCTCGCAGCAAATAAGTATAGACTGGGCCGCCTGAATTGGAACAAAACATTTCATGTTTGTTTGTTTGAAAATGGTTTGATGGTGCTACCCGCAGGTAGGCTAAGACGTGGATTTGCCACCCTCGGGTGGGCTTAGAAAACATGATTTTGCCACTATCTAGTGGGCTTAAAACAAACATTTGATGAATTGTCCCAATTCAAGTAACACAACCTCCACCCACAGGCATTCAAGGCAGTTATATCACATAAGCACATAGCCTCATGGTAAGCATGCTATTCATGGCAGTCACTCACACGTATGCAAGGATGCTAAAGCATAAAACTCACCGAGTACTCCAAGCCGAAACAGAAACTCATTAGAAATCATGCATGATCCTAAATATACAGAAATGCCTAATGCAACACATGCAATAATGCAATTATAGCAGACTCGGCTATTCTAAACATGGCATATGAAATGCTACAACTAACACGTATTCAATTTGGAATTGAAATACAAATGCAGTTTGTATGATGCGCCGAGCCCGGTGCGTGCAAAACAGATGAATGATGCAAACATGCTATCATACTGTATGCTAATTGAAATATGTCCTAATCTAACCATCATAAGCGGGTAAATAAAAGGGAAGAAAGACGTGGGGTTGGAAGACATACAACACACTCACTCACACTTATTACAATTATGCCCTCGCGCATAGGGTCCAAATAAATAATATAGTCCGAATGAAAGAATATTACAGTCCGAATAATACAGATCCCTAATTAATTTACAAATTAACTAAGAAAAACTATAAACTGGCATGCAAGCCAGGGGGTGCCTTGATTCTGATGAATGCTGCAAGTTCGGGCTGCCTTGCGCGGGAATCCACTGGGATGCCCCAATTAGCCTCTGTTTGCAATGTTTCTCGAAATGCGTGCCAGACTCTGAAAAGTTACTGATTCTCTATTTTGCTGCAACAGAGAGTAGGAAAGGGGCATAGCAATGTATTTCGCAAATATATGCATGCCTCGATCCTCGTGCCACCAATCACGCATATCGATGCATGATGGCCGAGGAGCCGATTTGCACAACTCAATATAGAATGAATGCATATGAATGCTATAACAAAACCTTACTCCATCACGGATAATCCGGAGCGTCGGTGACTTGGGAATTGAGACCTGTTCCGTCACTCGGAGTACGAAACGTGCCTCGTTTCCCGTGCCCGGGCTAACTCCTATCCCGAACACGATGCGATATGCATGATATGCGTGAAATGTAGCTAATATGCAACCCTAACATACACAATGTTATGGAATGGCATACACGCTATACGAGGTAATACACAACCGGGCATACACGATGCTATGGATGAAATGGCATGCGCAATGCAATAATGGGCTTATACCAACATGAGAGAGCCTCAGCCATACTCACATAGGAGGCCGTCGGATGAAAAGTGAAATGCCTCAAAATGCGTGCACACGGGCACGCAAACCGGGGCAATAGCATACGGAATGCAATGATGCTAAAATGGCATACAGAATGCAATGATGCTAAAATGGCATACAGAATGCAAAATGGACTTATACTAACATGAGTGAGCCTCAGCCACACTCACATAAGAGGCCGTGAGATGAAAAATGAAGTGCCTCGAAATGCATGCACACGGGCACGCAAACCGAGGCAATGGCATTAAGGCATGAAATGACATAGAAAATGATATGCAAACACGCCAATGAAATTTCAGCACTGAAATATGGGGGAAAACAGTCCCGAAAGATGGCGAAATGACACCAAATGCAAGGAATGGTCCCGAAATGCGAATTTAGGCACCCCGAAATGGCCTATAGCCATGCAATGCATGCACAATATGGACATGGAATGAAAATACAGTAACAAGGCAGCCCCAAGACAAGCATTTTCCAGTCTAAAACATGGCCAAACAGCAAGCATAGATAGGGCAACAATGGTATGCAAAAATAGGGGCCAAGAGAGGGGTATTGAAGTAGATGGTAAATGTGAAGCCCAAACAACAAAACACCCTTCTACAACACTGAAGAGGGACCAAAAATATGAACATTTACAGTAGATGGAATCCCCCAAATCAGTATGCAAACATGCCAAAAATGTAATGCAAGAAATAGGCCACAAGAGGGTATAGCATGAAGTAGGCCAAACATTCATCAAACAAGAAAAGACCCTTCATTAAATATATCCAGGGGGTCAAAATATGACCATTTCCAGTTCTGATGGTGGCCGAAAACAGAAGCTAGATAAGCCTAAAAAGGCATGCAAAAATGGGGGCCAAAGAGGGGTATAATGGTAGGTATAACATGGAGGCCCCAAACAAGGTTGATCCCTTCTAAAATGTTGTAGAGAGACTCAAAATAAGCCTACTCACAGTTCATGACACACTCCAAAACAATTTAAATATAGGCCAAACAAATCATGCAAATTTACGGTAAATAGAAGAGATTATGAAGCAAGTGCAAGATGGAAAGCCCAAACAGTGTTGAGCCCTTCTTCAATGTTGAATAGGGGCTCAGCATAGGCCCACTTACAGTTTACATTATGCTCAAAAACAGATCACACATAGGCTAGAAATCTCATGCAAAATAATGGCATACAAGATGTTATTGAAGCAAGTACCAAATGGAGGGCTCAAACAGGGTTGAACCCTTGATCAAACATGAAATATGGCTCAAACAAATGACCTTTTCAGTTCTGGTCGGAGCCCAAAACAGTAAGAAAATAGGCCTAAGAGATGAGGCAAGAAAATGCTACAAAAGAGGGAAATGGCAACTTACCCTTGAAGACCACACTTTTGCTACCTCTTGGCTTGAGGAATGTTGCTTCTAAGCCTCTGAAAAGCTCCCCTTGCTGCTGGAAATGGAGTGGTGGTGGTGGTGCTTGATGATGATGAAGAAATGGCACCAAACTTGAGAAAAATGAGAGAGATGGAGATGGATATGAGTGTGTATCCTTGAAGCAATTCTTGTAACCCTTTCTCTAGAGTTGGGAGGCCCTCTATATAGACAAGAGAGGGAGAGGAGAGTCAAGGCAAAAGTGGAGGGAAATGAGCCCTTCTTTCCCTCCACAAGGGTCCCCCGGATAGAGATATTTTTTGGGGAAAACCAAGGCACAACTGGAAGGCACACCTCCCAAGGAGCATGGCCGGCTAGGTATTTTGGTTGCAGGTGGCCGGCTGGCCACCCCTATGGCCAGCCAGCTGTAGCACGTCCGCGGGGGACCTCGGCTACAGTTCGGACTCTCGATTTTTTGTGTTGCGGTTCTAAATCTGAACCAAAGAGTTCAAATCCGGCAATCGTTTGAGAAAACAGATTTTTGAAAAGTAGTGCCAAACATGGACTGCTTTGCCAGATTACAGAGTCGCCACCTAAATATTTTAAAATGGGAAATTTAGGAAACCCTGACTCGGTGCCGAAGGCCACTTGTCCGTCATCACCAAATGTCTTGGCTCGGGAGCTTGGGTACGATCGGGGAAGGTCAGCTATGAGCACCCCCTTTCGCCCGGTCCGAAGACCGGCCTCTACTAACCATGATATCCGATTTTGAAAACATTATGCGTTCTTATCCCAATTATTAACCTAGAATTACTATGTGATGCGCACAACACAAAAGTATAGACTAGATTGCCTAACTTGGAAATAAACATTGCATATCCGTTTTGTCTCGAAAAACATGTTGGTTTTGCTACTCGCAAGTAGGCTAAAATACGGATTTCAATGAGTTTTCCCAACTCAAGCAATCCAACCTCCACCCACAGGCATTCAAACAGTTTTATCTCATGTAAGCATTTAGCCGCATGGCAATCCTATTGTCATGGCAAACATTCACACGCATGTGATTATGCTAAAGCAAAAACACTTACATCGTACTCCGTGCCAAAAACAAGAAACCGGGTTAGCAAACATGCATGACCTAGTTTATGTTAAGTGGCTAATGCAACACAGGCATAGATGCAGTCTAAACAGGCTCGGCTAACCCTAAACATGGCACGTGAAATGTTACAACTATCACGTATTCAAATTGGAATTGAAAACACGATGCAATTTGTATGATGTGCCGAGCCCGATGCATGTAAACAAATGCATGAATGCACGCATGCATTGCATAAGGTATGCTAATTTAAAATGCCCTAGTTTACCATTGTAAGCGGATAAATAAAAGGGTTAGAAAGAAATGAGGATTGGAAGACATACATGCCCACGCACCCACACTTATTACATTTTGCCCTCACTCAGAGGGACCGAATGAATAAATAATACAGACCCGAAAGAAATAAACGAATAAATTAATTATTACAAAATTCTAAATATTGAAATCGAAGCAAATAAATAAATGCATAGGGGCCTCAGCCCTGCCTTGGGGTGCACGAATGATGCGTGCTCGATCCGTCTTGCCCGGAAAACCCGTGCCATGGCACTGTTGCTTCTGCTTTTGCTGCCCTGCCCCTCCAAAAATTCCCAAAGTTCCATAGTACCTTCCTTGCATGCCATTGAATGTCACCGGCTGGAGAGAGAGTTCACCGGCTGTCTATAAATTCCACCGGCCACTTTCATGGTTTATCGGCACAAAAATAGTGCCGGTCGGCACTATTTACTGCCGGCCGGCAGAAAGTCCCTGCAGCAGACAGATTGACAGCAGCAGCAAGACAGCAATGCATGGCATGGGTTTTGGGGGACATGTAAGCATGGTCATTGCCTCCTATCATGCTTGGGGACTCAAGGAGGTATGACCCTTGGTTCTAGGGCCATCAATGATGTATTTGATGCATGATAGCCTAAGGAACCAAGGTTGCATGTTTTAGTTGAAATGCATGCAACACAGAAGATGAAGACTAAGTCCCTATCATGTGGAGGTCAAGGGCCTTAGTGACATGGGAGTTGAGGTGTGTTTAGTCACTTGGAGTACAAACACCCCTCAACTTCCATACTTGGTTTGACACCCCAAACCAAGTGATGAAATGCAACTATGCAAACATGCAAACATGCAAACTAGGATGTTAGCAAATTAAGTACCACACAACTAACACATTAATCATGCAAAATGTTAGAATGTAAAAGAGGCTAGTGTGATACAAAAATGAGCTAAGTATGCAATGGGATCAACCAAGTATGCAACTAGCATGTGATGAGCATATAATGATGGTCTTAACCACCATGGGGGAGGCCTCAAACCTCCCCAAAACAGTGGCAAAGTGTACCCCAAAACATAAATAAAATGCTATGCAAGCATGCTAGTCAATGGACCTAAGTCTAAGGCACCGAAGAGAGTAACTTGACACCACTTACACAACCACTCATGGCATGCATCTAACAACCAAAACAGGCTTTTAGCATGTGAAATGACACCCAAACCCCATATAGGGCAGCCCCAAAAATGCATCAAACATAGAAGCATGCACAATGCTCATTCCTAGACATACTAGAGCACGCCCTTATGGCATGAAATAGGCTACACATGCATATATACAAGCATGATTTATGGACTGAAAAATGACCCTAGATGATGCCAAATCATGGGATCAAGGCAAGTTAAGCATGCTAGGAGCCAAAACATACAAGGCTTACAAGCCTAAAGTACAAAACAACCATGTGAAGCACACCAAATGGGACTAAAACAGTGGCTCACAGCCCTCTAACATGGAAAAATAATGCTAGCATCTCCATGAAACTAAGCTAAAAACATACTAAAATCAAGGTCTCAAAGTATGGCATGCTTTTGAGCATAAGAAGGCATTTCAAAGCAAGTATGAGAGACATATTAGAGGTGATAAATCCGACCAAAAACAGAATTTAGACATGCTCCAAAACACTCAAAAAAACTCTTAATAAAGCCAAACAAGACTATGCATACATGCTATTCTTTGAACCCAAAACAAAGGCAAACAAGGGATCAAGGGGAGAGGGGTGTCTCTCCCTTAAATGAGGCTCGAAAATAACATCCTCACCACTGAAAACCCACTGGTTTTCAGTGGTGAGAAGGCCAAAGAACACCAAGCAAGCAAGGCCTCCAAGAAAAGGCACAAAAGGACCAAAACAAAGCCTACAAGAGTGAGGCTTCACTCAAATAGACAAATGACCTTAATGAATGTTCTTGAGCTAGTAAAAACAAGACTTTTTTATCTTAAACACAAACTCAAAAACACAAAGCAAAGAGGGTAAAAAAAGGTTGCAAGAATGGGGAATATAAAGTGATGTTCTTACCCTTGAAGATCCCTTGAAGATCAAGTGGTGCAGCTACTCCTTAGTGCTCAAAACCAGTCTAAAACCAACACAAATAAACTTCCAAGTCTTTCAAACTCAAGCTAAGGTGTAATGGTGTGTGTAAAGGAGCAAAACTAAGACAAAATCACACTTTTGGCCTTAAATCACACACACAAAGGGGAGGGAGATGATGATATAGATATATGACAGAGATATATGCCTCTAAGCTCTGGTTTTTGATTCTCAAGAGCCAACCCCCTTCCAAGAGGAGAAGCTCTCCTCTTATAAGCATTGCAAAGCTTGTCAAACAAGCTTGGAAGGAGTGCATCCCCTCCATACACGTGTATGGAGGGGAGAAAAAGCTACAAAGTTGTCTGAAAATATCTCAGAAAGCAAGTGCACAGTAGTCGGCAGGGCAAAGTGGTCATTTCGCCAAAAAGAGTGCCGACCGGCACAAAATAGTGCCGACCGGCACAATATATTGCCGATTGAAACTCTAGCCAGCCGGTGGCCTCTAGCCCCAGCCGGTGGTGTGTAGGGATGCCTCACAAAGCATTCCCTCCCCTTCCAAGGCAAAACACAAGTGTTTGGTGCAAAACCAAACACAAACGGTCGAGTCCGGAGGTCCTGAGGCACGGCGCGCGCAGCCGAGAACTCCGGGAACTCCAAACGAACACAAACATGGATAATCACCGAGTGTTCCAACGGTGACGTCCAAGTCTTGAGGACGGTCAAAAATGGGGTGTCTACACCAGCCAAGGGGCAAAAATGGGAAGTTGAATTAATGGCCGGCCATAGGAGAAAGATGTCCTCCCATGTCCTTTCAACACAACCCTGTGGTTCAAATTTGGCAACTCTAAAACAGGAGAGAGAATAGGCCCTTTTAAAGAGGGGTTCAAAAGGGTCAACAACAATTACTGGCCGGCCATGGGCTTTTAGGGTCCTCCCATGTGTGTACAACACAAATATGTGGTTTGGGCTTGAAGAAAATGCTCCTAGGGTGTTCAACATTGGCCCGGAAGTGAGAAAAACGGGCGTCTGAGGGCGCCGGAAGAGCACAACTGGTTGCTGAGACAATTGTTGGCCTCCCACCCTTCAGTGACCTTCCTGGTGATAAAACAGAGGTACCTGCCAAAAATGAACAAAAACCGATGCAAAACGAATGCTTGGGGACCAAAACATGCAGTTCGGGGTCCCGAAAATAGGCTGTTAAGCACCGAAAGTGGCATTCGGCCACGAAGTGGGTCTCTCGGACCCCAGTGTCCCTCAAAAGGGAGTAAATAAGATGCATGCCAAAAATCGGAGCAGTCGGAGATGGTTAGGCGGTCCCGAACCGAGGCACACGGCCTGACGGCTCCGAAAACCGGGAACCGGGCTCCGAAATGGGCAAAATGGCCTACGGCCATGAAATGTAGCCCACGGCCACTGAGAGATGGTCTACGAGACCTCTCCCTCCCTTCAGGAAAGGAAACAGAGAAAACCGAGTCTGGTTCGCAAACCGAAACAAGGTACAGAAGAGGGTTCGGAAGTCCGGAGGCAGGGCTCACGGCCGCGACTCTGAGACTTCTGAACGAGCACGGTATGCAATATCACCGAGCGCTCAATCAGTGACGTCTAAGCCTTAAGGTCGGTCAAAAATGGGGTGTCTACATCTGTGTGTAACAAGCCATCGGGGGACCTCGCTACAGCTCAGACTCGATTTGTGTCACGGTTCTTAATCTGAACCAAAGAGTCCAAATCCGGCAAATCGTTTTGAGAAAACAGATTTTTGAAAGAAGTGCCAAACATGGACTGTTTTGCCAGATTACAGAGTTGCCACCTAAATATTTTATTTTGGGAAATTTAGGAAACCCTGACTCGTTGCCTAAGGCCACGTGTCCGTCATCACCAAAGTTGCCTCGGCTCGGGAACTTGGGTACGATTGGGGAAGGTCACTTCGTGAGCACCCCCGCTTGCCCGATCAAAGATCGGCCTCTACTAACCATGATATCTAGTTTTGAAAACATTGTGTGCTCTTATTCCGGTTTATTAGCCTAGATTTACTATGTGATGCGCACAGCATACAAGTATAGACCGGGCCGCCTGAATTGGAACAAAACATTTCATGTTTGTTTTTGAAAGATGGTTTGCTACCCGCAGGTAGGCTTAAAATGCAGATTTTGCCACGCTCAGGTGGGCTTAAAAAACATGATTTTGCCACTATCTAGTGGGCTTAAAACACACAGTCAATGATTTGTTCCAATCCAACTAACCCAACCTTCACCCACAGGCATTCAAGGCAGTTATATCACATAAGCAGTTAGCCTCATGGTAAGCATGCTATTCATGGCAGTCACTTACACGCATGCAAGGATGCTAAAGCATAAAACTTACCGAGTACTCCAAGCCAAAACAAAAGCTCATTAGAAATCATGCATGATCCTAACTATACAGAGATGCCTAATGCAACACATGCAAAAATGCAACTATAGCAGGCTCGGCTATTCTAAACATGGCATATGAGATGCAACGGCTATCAAGTATTCAATTTGGAATTGAAATACAAATGCAGTTAGTATGATGCGTTGAGCCCGGTGCATGCAAAACAGATGAATGAATGCAAACATGCTATCATACTGTATGCTAATCGAAACATGCCCTAATCTTAGGGGTGAGCAGCGGATACACCGATCCACCAAAACCGACCGAACCGAACCGAACCGATCCGCCGCATTTTGGACGGATGCGTGATGACGAGCGGACGGTTGTGGATTGATTTTCTCAAATCCGCCAATTTGGCGGACGGATGGCGGATTTGAGATTCCTTTGGCCGCAACCGAACCGCCGAACCGCCGAACCACGAACACCCCTAATAATTTATAAGACTTTGTGTTTTCAATTGAAAAAGAGTTTAAATATTCTGTTAAATTTTTTTTTTTAACTTGAATATATTTTTTGAATTGAAAAAAATAAACGTATTATTTATCTATATTTTTTGGTTTTTAAATCTAACTCTAAAAATAATAAATAGAAAATATGATATATGCTGGTTGGTTTTTGTTTTCAAAAATATATATAGATGTAACAATATAGAGACATACAATCTCTACTACTACTTTGTTCATGGTTATGGTAGTTTGAATCGTTTTTATATTTTAAGAACCACGAATTGTAATACTTTTTGTAAATGAATCATGCTGTGATTGTAATATGTGGATGAGGCATGTAGTGATTGTGATATTCTAAAGTTTCAAATTTTCTTTCTTTGGATGAGGCATACAGTGATTGTAATACTTTTTTAAGTTATTGATTGTAATACTTTTTTTTTTTTTTTTTGAGGAAGTGCACAAGTTGAATTATGTTGAAAATTTATAAAATTTTAAACCATCAATCTGATTCGCATCCATCCGCCAAACCGCCAATTCGCTCAATCCACATCCGTTGGATTGGCGGACGGATGCGGATTGATTTTCTCCAATCCGCTAATCTGGCGGACGGATGGCGGATTGGAGGTTCCGTGGCCGCAACCGATCCGCGCCCACCCCTACCTAATCTAACCATCATAAGCTGGTAAATAAAAGGGAAGAAAGACGTGCAGTTGGAAGACATACATCACACTCACGCCCACTTATTACAATTATGCCATCGCGCAGAGGGTCCGAATAAATATACAGTCCCGAATAAAAGAATATTACAGTCCAAATAATACAGTCCAAAATGTGTACAAATTCCTAATTAATTTACAAATTAACTAAGAAAATAATGAACTGGCATGCAAGCCAGGAACTGCCTTGATTCTGATGAATGATGTATGTTTAGGTTGCCTTGCGCGGAAATCCACTGGGATGCCCCAATTAGCCTCTGTTTTGCAATTGTTCTTGGAAAGCGCGCCAAGCCTCGGAAGACTGCTGATTCTTGATTTTGCTGCAACAGAGAGCAGGAAAGAGGCATAGCAATGTATTTTCACAAATGTATGCATGCCTCGATCCTCGTGCCACCAATCACGTATCTCGATGCATGATGGCCGATGAGTCGATTTGCACAATTCAATATGGAATGAATGTATATGATAACACAACAAAACCTAACTCCATCATGGATGATCCGGAGTATCGGTGACTAGGAAATTGAGACATGTTCCGTCACTCGGAGTACGAAACGTCCATCGTTTCCCGTACTCGGGCTAACTCCTATCCCGAACACAATGCAATATGCATGACATGCATGAAATGCAACTAAGATACAACCTAACATGCAACATGCTATGAAATGGCATACACGATGCACGAGGTAATATGGCATACACAATGCACTAATATACAGCCTAGCATACACAATGCTATGGGATGAAATGGCATACACAATGCAATATGGACTTACACTAACACAAGTGGACCTCAGCCACACTCACATAAGAGGCCATCAGATGAAAATGAGACAACTCGAGATGCGTGCACGCGTGCACGCAAACCGAGGACCGAACCTACGGCACGGAATGCCACTCTAACAAGACATAACAAACACATGGAATATGGCATACTATCATGCAAATTTCAGAGGCAAAATGAGATGTAAAACAGCCCCGAAACATGGTGAAATGGTACCCAATGCATGGAACGAGTCCCAAAACATGAAATTTGGCGCATGAAATGGCCTATAGCTATGCAATGCATGCATAATTTGAACATGAAGTGTAAATACAGAAGCAAGGCAGCCCCAAAAAAAGAATGTTTACAGTTTAAAGCAAGGCCAAACAGTGAGCACAAATGGGGCTAAGCTAGCATACAAAAATGGCCCCGAAAGCAAGATATTGAAGCAACTCACAGATGCTGGCCCCGAACAGAGAAGGGGACTTCTATAATATTGAAGAGGTGCCAAAAATATGATGTTTTACAGTTTATGACAAACCCCAAAACAGATACAAGTATGCTCAAAATGCTATGCAAAATAAGGGCCAAAATGGAGATAAAGAAGCAACTGATACATTCTGGTCCCAAACAGGTAGGGGCCCTTCAACAATGTTGAATAGGGGCCCAAAATATGACTTTTTACAGTTAATGGCCGAGCCCAAAACAGTGTACAACTATGCTCAAAATGCAATGCAAGATATGGCCTAAAAGAGAGGCTACAACACGAAGTATACAAATGATACTCCAAACAGTAATAGACCCTTAATTAAAGATGGAGAGGGGGTCAAAACAAGGCCATTTTCAGTTTGGACCAAGGTCCAAAAACAGAAGCTCAATAGGCTAATAAATCATGCAAAAATGGGGGTAAAATATGGATATCAAAGCAAGTAGCACATGGAGGACTCAAACAGTGATGAGCCCTTCTACAATATTGAATAAGGGCTCAAAATAAGCCTATTTACAGTTTACAATATGCTTCAAAACAGATTATACACAGGCCTAAAATGCTAAATAAGAAATAGGCATACAAGAGGGATAATGAAGCAAGTGCAAAATGGGGGCCTCAAACAGTAAGAGACCCTTAATGAAAGATGAAATAGAGCTCAAAAAAATGCTACTTTCAGTTATGGCCGGAGGTCAAATGTACAAGTAAGAAGGGCTAAGAAATGGTACAAAATAATGCCAAAAAGGGGAGAAATATGCTTACCCTTGTAGACCAATTTTTTAGCAACCTCTTGGCTTGAGAAGTGATGCCCCTTGCCTCTGGAAATGGCCTCCAAACTGCTGGTATGGAGTAGGGATTGGTTGGCTTGGAGATGGAGTAGGAATGGTCCAAGAATAAAGGGTTTTTGATGCTTGGAATATAGAGAGGGAGAGATATAGTGTAGGAGGCTCAAACCAAAAATTTCAAACCCTCAAAACACAACTGGGGCTGCTATTTTTATAGAGGAAGAGAAGGAAAAAATGGGGGGAAAATGGAGGGGAAAACCAATTAAGTTTCCCCCCAAAAGGCCAAACCCCCGGATACAAAATCTGGGGGAAAACAAAATACACAGCTGGAATGTACTCACAGGGGCAAACATGGCCGGCTGGTTATTTTGGTTGCAGGTGGCCCGCCGGCCCTTTACCTGGCCGGCCGGCCAGGTCAAAAGGGTCAAAAGTGGCCGGCCACCCCCTAGGATGAAGCCCCAGAAGTTAGCTTTCCAATGCCGCAAACCTTGCATTAAAATTCCTCCTGTGGAAAAAGTTATGCCAGTTTCCGTGAAGCCGCGCAGATTTGGTCCAACCGGACTTCAACCAACCATATCTCCTCCACCCGGACTTTGACATAGGAGATTCTTGAGTGCAAAATGAAGCCCCGGAAGTTATCTTTCCAATGCCACAAACCTTACGTTAAAATTCTTCTTGTGCAAAAAGTTATGCCCATTTCGGCGGAGCCACGCAGTGTTTTCTCTCCTTCCCAGATTCATGCTGAATCACTTTTGACCAAAGAAAGGTGGCCGGCCAGAACAATTGCTGGCCTCCCATGTGGCCACTTTGAAGCCCCAGAAGTTAGCTTTCCAATGGCGCAAACCTCACATCAAAATTCCTCCTATGCAGAAAGTTATGCCCGTTTCGGTGAAGCCGCGCAGCTTTGGCCCTACCCGGATTCGTGCCGAACTTCTCCCAAACTAGTTTTCTTCTCTCTTCTCCTCCTTTCTTCAACTCCAAACCCCTAAGTAAGGTGTTTTGAAAGATTTTTTTTCAAAGATTTCATCTCTCTTTCGTTCATTTCCACTTTGTCCTCGCTCGGTTTACCGAAAAGCGCAACATTTGACAAAATGCGAGACTCGGAACATCGTAAAAACTTTATTTCAAAAACGTTTTGAAAGAGAGGGTTTTAAGACTAAAATCTTTTGATCAAGATTGTTTTGGTCTAGAACAGGGGTATGAAGTTGAGATTTGACTCTCTCCTTGCCGAAGAAACTGAACCTTTCCCCTGCACACCTTTCTCCACCATGTAAACCATCAGTCGCGTCCAAGTCTTAAAGACAGTCAAAAATGGGGTGTCTACACTGTGCTTCAATCAATTCAATAGCCTTGGTATTAATTTCCCCCAGGCAATGGTCAATGTTTAGTGGGTGCCACAAAACCATTTCGAAACAGAACTTCATTCATTATAAGAAATAACGTTTCCATGAGCCATGCTATCAATCATCATATCGTTTCAAAGATTCATTCAATCAGTCAAAGATCCATTTCAATAGCAATAACATTTTCGAAAGTAAAGATAACTTGATCATATCTTTATAAAGTTATTACTCACAGTGGTTTGTGTTGTCACTAAACCTCAGTCATCCACCTAAACAAAGCACATAACAGAAATACAATTGAGGCACCAACTCATTTCAACTCTCTATATGTGTCCAAATGGTGCTTAGGAACACTTGGAGTGGCATGAGGATGCAAATTTGCACTTAAAAGAGTTTCTCAAAATTTGCTGAAAACAAAGTCCACGCTCGAGCGTAATTTCCTTCGCTCGAGCGGAGGATCAAAAATAACGATGGTCGCTCGAGCATAACTTCTGTCGCTCGAGCGGTCTGTAAAAGTACTAGTTACAAGAAATCCCCGCTCGATGGTCGCTCGAGTAGAAGGATGGGAAAAATGGTCGTTGCTCGAGCGCTATTTTGGTCACTCGAGCGGCCTGTAAAATTTTATAAAACTTTTGAGAGCTCAATTTTCAAGCTTGAGCGAGGCTTTTCTCGTTCGAGCGGACAACACGAATTCTAGAATTTCTAGAACTGTGTTTGATCTTCAAGGTTGATATTCAAAGCCTCAAAACTTGTGTTTTTGGTATAAAAATTTAGAGAATCATTATATAACATGAAAATACTTCCAATTTGAAACCATTTATTCAAAATCATGGTAAATTCTCAACCAAAACTTCAACTTCAAGTTATAAAACAAGTTTAACTCAAATTAAGTGTACATTTCTTCAAAACATATTCAAAACATAATCAAGTGACATGAGAAGTATAAAAACATGATGGATTCTCCAAATTGAGATATAATTGAACCATGCATGTAGGAATTTCATGAATTCTAACTCAAATTATGCATGCATGTACATATTTAACTCTTAGCTTCCAAATTCAAGGTGATTGAAGCTCCTATTTAGCAATTTCATACAAAAGAACTTAGAACCTTGATGAATACAATTTCTACATGACTTGATTCTAAGAATTTAGAATGAATTTCATACCTAATGTGTGAATTCAAATGTATTATGGCTCCAATCTTTAAATCTTCCTCAAGTTCTCTACAAGACTCCTTGTTCTCTCTCTATATGTTGATCTCTCCTCCCTTCTCTCTTAATTTTCAGCTGAGAGTTGTAAAAATGAACCTATAAGCTTAATTAGAGCCCTATATAAGGTGTAATTAAGTTAGCCAAGTTAAATATGTTTAAGGTTAATTAACTAGACTTACTTCTAACTAATTCAATCAGTTTATTCTAATTATTTTGATCCAAATCAAATTTTCAATTAAGTTACCATAAAATTCTAAATATTCTAATTAGCTTATTAGGCTAGACAATTTCAGTTTCTGAAGTCATTTAGGTTCTCAATTTCTGACTCTAAGTTGTCAATTTAAACAGATATTCCATATGACAACAGATAATTATAGAATTAAATATGTAGTCACACAATAAAGCACATAATCATGCAATTAAACTCATTAAAATAACATAATATACTAGTTTGGAGGTTGAGGTCGTCACAAAAATTGTCAAATTTAGAGAAAATTTGATTCAAAAAAAATTGCCAAATCTAAAAAAAAGTGGCCAAATCCAGAGAAATTCAACACTATCAACACAAAATTTCTCTGCCTTGTAGGAAACATTATATTTAACACTGTCAACGCAAACAATATATGCATACATATATATATACATTTATCAACCATGAAGAGATAGAACTAACTAATTTTTCTTTTGAACCTGAAGACGTTGTAGATTTTGTGGATTGTAAGACATTTTCTCTTGACTTTATGCTGGGCAATTAGGATGTGATTCTTCCATTTCAGTGCTTAATTTGCCTCAATTTTGCCAGTTTATAATGCCAAGAACAACCTATATCCTCTTCACTAGTAGTTTGACTAGGTGTGACTGCAACATCAGATAAGACTTCATTTCTGTTACTTTCTTCACTCCCTTTTACATTAGTCTTCTGCTCAAGAAGTATCGTTGAAGATTGCATCTCATAGTCACCAACATTTGCTTCTTTTGGTGAATATGTAAATGTCTCATATTTAATATGAGACAAATCACCTGCTGAACCATTCACACTGCTGTTCCCAACAGTAAGTTCCTCAGTCCTGCTGTTGGAACTTACGACCAAATCAGAGTTACAGCTTGACAAAATTCTTTAATGGACATAGCACTTCCTAACAGGTTGGTTTCAGGCAATAAATCGAAATCACTTCATGTCTATCTCTTCGTATCTTCTTCACCAGAGTTGTGATTTTCCTTGGTTGAGATTTAGAGAGAGAAACGAGGAGAGGAGAGAGAAGCATTGGAAGAATAGAGCGATGGTCTGGTCTCTCTGGAGATGATGATAATGAAGCCGAAGCTTTCATGCTCGATTCGTTCGACATTTTGTCAAATTTCTCTGTGATATATGGGGTTAGAATTGAGGGACCTTCGACATTATAAAATAATATTGTGGACTTTATTCATTACTAAAAATGTTTTCTCTTTATTTTTGGGCTATGTAGTTAATCCCCAAAATCCAAACATACCTTCTATCACCAAAAACCATCACTACCACCTGCCAAATTCTTTTATATTTAAAATCTACCATCACTATAAAAAAAATTAAAAGTTTCTAATAAAATATAATAAAAAACAATAATAAAGAAATGATAGAAGGTCAAGAAAGACAAAATAATAATAATAATAATAAGATAAAATTGTTATGTCTCTTGTAATTATGGAAACTTTGGCCTATTTTGGGAAGATGGTAAAAAGTGACTTTTTAGCTTTTAATCAAGTTTTTGACTTTTTTAGACAGATGATTTGGGAATTTGATAAAAAGTGGCTTTTGACTTTTTTAATTAATATTTGTTTATGATGTCAAATCATAATAAAATGACCAAACTACCCCCATTTAGTTTAAAATAGTTACAACTTCACCCATGTAACACATTTTGACCCATGAGCGGTAGAATTATAATTTCACCATTGGCTAAAAACCAACTTTCCAAATGAAAAAAAATTCAAAAAAGTCAACTTTTGACTTTTGCTACAAACCAAAAAAAGTGACTAAAAGCCAACTTCCCAAAACAAGCCTTTATAGTCAGGATGTAATTATGTTGTACAAAAATTATAATTTTTGTAATTTATACAAATTTATTTGCTTTAATTATACCAATTGAATTATGAATATGCATTTGTTGTATAATACTTAAAACAAAATATGAATGGTAGTGCGCACACAAACAAAATATATATATATATATATATAATATTTTAGTGTAGTTTAGTTGAAAATATTAAAACTTGATCTTAACTAACTTTTTTCATTTTTTTATAAATTATTTTATTTTATTTCAAAATAAAATTTTAGACAGTTGTTCAAAACCGTGGATACCATGGTTCTATATATATATATTATATTTTTAGATTTGATTCATATAAGATATTACAATAAAATTCAATAAATTACAAAGAGTTCGTTTGTGACGTGGGTTGATTTTTTGATTTTTTAGTTTTTTGACTATTTTAGCTTGGAGTTAAAGTCTCATTTAGGATAGGTTTTTTTTTTTAATTTTTTTGACTTTTGTGAGAAAAAAATGAAACGATTATGATTTAGATGTGATATTTTGTTTTATTGAGCTAAAAAATATATTTTATTTTTTTGTAACTATTTTAGTCAAAAAGTCTCATTTTAGCTTATGCCAAACGAAAGCAAAGAAACTCTCAAAAGTGAGAGAGAAAGTCCCAATTAATACACACGAAACAAGACCTACATGCAAGTGGTGAAATTCAAACTACTGACCTTCTAGTGAGGTGTAGGAATTCTAGGCAATCGAACTAATCCCGTTGGTTATATATATATATATAAAGCAAAAATAACATTTCAACATCAAAGGCTTTGGATGCTCCAAAACTCCAACTTAAATTTGTAATTTTTTATTCCTTTTTAAAGAAAAAAAATAAATCTATGGACCCTAGCTAGTATATTTAAAATTTAAAATTTAAAATTGTTCACATCTAATATGTTAATCAATAAAATCCTTAATTTATGACTTTTAATAAGAAAATATTAATACTTTACTAATTATATAATGGGTAGGAACTCAATTTCTCTTTCACAATTTCAACATTTATTTTTTAATTAGGTCAATTTACACCGTTATAATCAATTGTATCTCTTAAATATTTTCAAAAACTATTCTATTTTATTACATAGATATTTTTATGTCATATCATAGTTAACACGATATGTCTAATTTTAAACAAAATAATTAGAACATGAAGGATTAAAGTGATTTTTTTTAAGGGCCAAAATATATGGATTGGACTTTTTTTTCTAGTCCTTAATCAAATTAGAGCGGTGTTGTTCAGGTGGAGATTAAGAGCTGCCGGAAAGAAATGGTGAGTTTGTATATTTCTTTTAAATTTGAGATTAAAATATAATTTTTTTAATTTGTTTCTATTTAAATGTGACGATAGAAAATAAATTGATATGATTGCAAAATTTTTGGAAATAAAATTAAAATTATTAAAAGTCTAATTAATCATCGAGGTAAAATATAAAAATAAAAATGAATTTTTCTCAAAATGAAATTTAGAGCAAATTTCTAGAGGTGGTGACGCAATTGATGAGATAGTCGTTTCTCTTGTTCATTCCGTGCTGAAACTCCCAACCCTAATTTACCCCACAAGTTAGAATTAAAGAAGGGCTCTGCTTTGCTGACCATTAAAACCCGTTTTGATTCTCACCAAAGTCATTACTGATCTCATCGCTCAATCGCAGACAAGAGCATATATATATATATACACATACATAAAGCACACAGCCCACACACACTTATATCATTGTCTCTGCGGTTTATCTGTGATCTTTCAACAATATATCTTTCAAAAAAGCTAGGGTTTTTCGGGAGCTGATTGTACTAGTTTCGTGCTTGAGCTCATCATCTACCAAAAGGTAACAAAATTTTATATTATTTTTTAATAATTTAAATTATGATGAATTGAATCTATATGATGAGTTGATCGATTTGTATAAGCGATTTTAGTAGCTGGTGATTAAATTGTTTATTATTATGATGTCCAAGTTCTGAACTTTAGAAAAAACATTGTGACCCACAATTTAGAATCTGACAATTTACCACAATGACATGTGTCAATTTTTGATTTGTCACCAACTCAACTATTTGAAGCCCAATCTCCTTGTAAACTGTGAGTTTCTATCATTCGTCTTAACTTTAAGACCTCTTAAACCGTCCTGGGTTTTGTGTGTTTTATCGATTTTTTTTTTTAAAGTTATTATTATTTATTTTTGGCTTGTGTAGATAATAGTTAGTTTTATATAACCCAATAAAATTTATGATTAATTTAAGAACATTAGTAGGTAATTTTATAAGCTAAATTCCAAGGAAAAGGGGAAAAAGTTCTCTTGGTCATGTTTTATGTTATTCCAGTTTCATTGATTGTTATGATTTTATTTATGATATGAATATATGATTAAGACATCCGGGTTTGATTGTGGTTGATCGGGCAGTTGACCGTTAACCCGTCTTCTCCTGCAGTTTATTCAAATGACCATATTTTAGAACATTACTTGAAATCATTATCTTGATATACTAACAATAAATTGTTTATGAGCAGTATTCCGGGAAACTGTTTTAATTGAAATTAAAAATAGACAATGCTGGACTATTTTAAAAGACTTTAAATGACATGAGATGGAATTGAATTGTAGCCTTCACGATAATTCAGCACCATAATTGATTAGAACTGTTATAAGGAGTATGTTATCTTCATGTTTACAAACCTTTTGGAGCTATGGAGGATAATATTGTTAAGTTATTGTGAAGTTTAGTAGGGATTATACCTATAAGTAACATTTTATAGTTGTATGGTTATGGATATAGATATAGATAAGTAATTATTCTTTCTTCCCTTCTCTCTCAACCTAGTGCTTTGTCTATCAAAACTCTTAGCTTACTTCGCCGTTGTCAAATCTCTTGGCTTTCCTCCAATTTATAATCCTGAATTTTAAAATTTGTGGACCATGTGGTTGAGAACATCAGCAAGTATATATTATGGTGTAGAAAGTATGATTTGTTTATGTAAATTATGCACTTTAGATGAATTACTTTAATAGCTATTTTCTGTTCTTGCATTTTTGAGATGTTGATTAATGATTTAACTTTTAAATTAGATTCAAAGTTTTATTTGCTATGGCTTGGCTGGAGAAGAAAAGATGGTTTTGTGGAGTTTTGTGCTATATTGCATCCAACTTTATGAGGGATGAGGGCTTCTTGTCAAGTGTGGTTGCACAAATTACTAGTAATAAAGGAAAATTATGCTTCTCTTTGTCTTGTCTTGCCTTAGTCTAGTGATTATTTGGGTGATTGTGATTTGGTCAAAACATAACCCTTACTTCTTTAGGAGTTGATTAACCGAAGGATTGAATTGTTTCTTCTTTTTTGAGATGTGATGTGTGCTCCAAATTAGTAACACTATTTCTGAATGTATTTAGTTGGGTAGGGTCCTTTTAGAAGTCTTTTGCTGTTGTTTTGTCGTCTTCCTAGATTTTGGTGTACTTTTACAGTTAATTTCTTTGGCAATTCTTTGTCATATGTTGTGAGCAACACACTTAGTTTCGTATCATGATGCTTTGTAATTGGTGAAATTCCTGGTCTTCCTTTGAGTCCTTTTGAGGCATTTTCGGATGCTTTCATTTGGTTTCTTTAGGCAAGCATTGCATGCTTGGTTAGGTCATCAATTTGTTATCTATTCCTTTTGAGGATAGGTCACTTCTGGAATTTGATTCCTACTTTTAGCATTATTGTTAACTTACATGCTTGGTTTTGTCATCAAATTTTACTTCTTCAGGGGCTTCTCTTTTCTAAGTTTTGTGTAATGGGGTAAAATGAAATTTTGAGGGTACGATCCTAGTTTGTTTCTTGCTTGAAGTGAGTAAGAAAGAAAGTACGAGTTCGTTGGCATGATCAAATTTATCATAGAAATTAGGGTAAACTACAATAGGTCCTAATAGTTAGATTTAATTCCCATCAAGTTCTATTAAAAATAAGTCTTAGTAAAATCTTTGCTAAAAATAATTTTTTGTAATGATTTTTTTGCATATGTTGCTAAAAATTGACAATTAGTGATTTTTTTTATCATGATTTTTATAAATTTTCGCTAAAACTTACAATCAGTGGCATTTTTTTTGTGACGAATTTTTCAAACTGTCGCTAAAAGTTGAAAATTAGTGACTTTTTTTGTGATGATTTTTTTAAACTATTACTAAAACTTATAATTTAGTGGCGTTTTTTGTGATAAAATTTTTAAACTGTCGCTAAAAATTAATAATTAGTGACTTTTTTTAATAGTATTTGATGAAAAATGCCATTAATTATCATAGTACTTACTGAACAATGAGTCTATTTATTAGGACCGATATGTAAGTCCCCCTAGAAATTATGTTCCCATGTGTTTCTATTTTGGCATCCCTTTGTGGATGGAGGATGGTGAGGTGGTTGGTGATGGTCCCTCTAGGAAGATGGTAGGTGCCGAGATGGTTGAAGATCACCAAAGGTGGAGGAGTGGGGAAAAACAACCTTAGATAGAGAGAGGGTGGCAGTGGAGAACTCTCAAGCTTGCTAGAGGAGAGATGGGCTTGCTTGTGTCTTGCATACATGGTAGAGGACCCCTTTTATAGGAGGGTTGAACCATGGAGGACAGCTCACCATGGATAAGTGGGTCATCTTCCTTGGTTTGATAGTCCGGAGGTTTCAACTGTCCATTAGTACAGTTAGGTCTTGGAAGATATATTATGGAGATCACGGTGGGTAGGTGTGAATGTGATAAGCATGGGAAATTGTATCATAATATCTATTGAGGTAGGTATGATACATTGTTGGAGATATTAAACCCCTTGGTCAAGGCCCTGCTCTCTAAGACTGGTCAAGGTGAGGCCACCTCTTGGGGTGAGCCAAGCAACATTATGATCCTTTGACTTTGGCCACCTAGTCACAGTTCTCTAGTGATTCCCAATGAAAGTGCTAGCCCATATGCCCAACCCAGGTTAACACTTCTAGGACGGAGTGTGAATTGATGTTTGCTTATAGTTCTCATTGAGACCAATCAAGAAGTTAGAGAGTTGCATCAAAGATCAATCCTGAGAATTGAGCAGCCGTTGGGTGGCTGCTCAAAGAGGGGACCGAGTGGCAAGATGCGCAGTGAGAACCGAGCGGTTGTGCTAGCGATCAGGTACTGCATGATCCTTCCTTGGTTTGCTGGCTTGTCCAAGGATGTCCACATGGCTATGTGTCATTAGACTGCGTGTCTATTAGGGGATGACACATGTTGTTGGTAAGCTGACATGGAGGTGATGTGGCCAAGACGGACACTTGTATCTACACCCTTCAATTGCATCTAGAAGATTGCAACTGGACATTATTCTTTTGAGTTTAAAGGCAGGTAAATTCTCTACCTTTTTGGTGTTTAGTCATAGCCTCTTGGGTGAAAATCCTAGAGAGGAACTTGTTAAGCTCATGAATGAAGTCCAATCCCAAAATAAGGTCACAATGTGAAGCTCTTTTGAGCAGGATTCTTTTTTATCCAGCCCATTACATTTGAATCATGTAATTGGAGCATTGCCCATCTTAAATGAAGCGGTTGCGAGACTTGATGCTTTGTTGAACTTTCTGATAAACTTCCCATATATGATTGTTTTCTGTTTATTTTTGTTCGTTTTTTTTCCCCTCCTTTCTTACAGTTTATTTCTTCCTTAGTTCTCCTTTGTGAGGGAAAAATGATTCCTCAAAGTTTTAAATTTGCAGAAAATATTAGCTTATCAAAAAGAACTATTTTTTTTTTTCCAAACTGAAGACAGTTTTATTTCTAACTTATTTTCTTCTTTGTTTGAGTTATGCTGTTGATGTTATGTTATATTTTGCCTCTAGCATTGAAGTCCATCATCCAATCATTTCTTTGTTTTCATATTTGCAAAAGCAAGTTTACATTTCATATATTTTTTTTTTTGAATAAATAGGTTTACATTTTTTCTTGAAGATAGAAGGAGATCCAAATTGCAAATTTTGTTTCCTGAGGAGCACAGTTAGATGGAGGACTGGGGTAATATTTCATGGCTTTATTTTTGCAACATTTCAGCTTCCAAACTTGATGGAGTATTGTATGTCTTTTTAATTCTATAACATAGTCACATTTTACTATCTGAAATTACAAGTCCTGATTTATAGAACTCCAATTCAATTATGGTTGAATTGATTTGTGTTGGATGGTGTGCAAAACTAGGAAATTGAAAGGATGTTCAAAAAGGCAGGTGCTTGGCTTAACCATGTTATTCATTGATTATGGCCTCGTTTACAAATATCATAATATCCTTCCATATTAGTTTATATTTATCATTTTTAGTTTTAATCATAATATGTGCTATTTTGTAATCAAACTATGTTACTTGAGGATTATTTCTTGTTACTTTGGTTATGATATGCGATACTTTCTAAGCAAAACAATTTTAAGTTGATGTGTGAGTTAATTTGCCCAATAATCTCATAATTGTAAAGCAGTAAGTTGAAAGCACATGGGTCGAGAGCTTGAGGTATGAAAAGGTCCTGTTCACAACTGCCCACTAATCTCATAATTGCAGAGCATTAGGTCTAAAGCACATGGGTCAAGGGTTGGAGGTATGAAAAATTCTTGTTCACAACTGCCCAGTAATCTCATAATTGTAGAGCATTAGGTCCAAAGCACATGGGTCGAGGGCTTTAGGTATGAAAAGTTCCTGTTCACAACTGCCCAATAATCTCATAATTGTAGAGCATTAGGTCTAAAACACATGGCTTGAGGTATGAAAAATTCTTGTTTACTCGTGATTTTAAGGAAGATATGCAACTGATCGAGTGGATGATTGAAGAACAATAAGTGTAGCAAACCTCTAAGGGTCAAGTCTTTTTCATTCTTTTGAGGCTTTTCTTTTGTTGACTATTTTAATTCAATATATGCTTACTTGTGCCATGAAACTAGCTTATGCAAATCAGATGCATCTAACATTCTACAAGATTTACTCATACGTGAGTTGCAGGTGAAATAGGTTATTGTTTTTTGAGTGCATATCATGTCAATGTGGATAGATTATTGTTCTTTGAATTTCTTTCACTATATTTTACTGGTTTTGATTCACAAATTCAACTATCTTAAGGCTAGGGTGATCTCTTGTTGAAAAATTTCTATTTAGGACAATTGAAATATATTGTTGTGGATAATATTATTGTAATTTAATCTTCAAAGAATAGAGTTTTACAAAATTCATAAAATTTGAAGAACAGATCGCAATTTAGGAATGTGATTATGAAAGAAATCATTATCAGTTATTACACTACCTATTATTGCTCTTTGTACATTTTGCATATAATGGCACGACACCTCATACCCACAGAAAATTTAAAATGTTAAATAAAGTAAAACCTTAGCTAGTTTATGTACTTGCCTTGCTGTATAATAGAAGAATTGACAATTCCATTTGTGGATTCCTGGGTGAATGAACAGACCTGATCCTTAGGATATAGATGGAGGGAACTGAATAGGTGGTAGTAATTTTGTAATTTGTAAAATGAATTTAAATCTGCTGTAGTCTTTGTTTTATTTATTTTTGTAGGAAGCATGAACAGACCTTTGGGTTTGCAAAAAAATGGTTTTGAGCCCTCTGAAATATGTCTATCCTAGTTTTAAAATAAGCCAGTGATGTAAATGGCTGAACCTGTATTAGATGTTAGTTGATACCAGATATAAACCTACACGTATACGGCACTTAGAGCTTGAACATTCACAAAGAACCAAGGTTTAAAAATTTAGTTGATGTTGATGATTTTTTGTGGAACCTTGATGCAGGAACATGATTTTTGGCAATTGCCTTCAAGATTTTAATTGTTCTAAAAAAATGTTGTGATCTTTATTATTATTATTTTTTTATCTTCCTTAATTGTTCTTGTGGAAGAATGAGAAAACTAATGATTTTGGGAATTTTTTGTGATTGTGATAGAAGACGAGCCAATTCTACCTCCTCTCAAAAAGGAGCAATTGAAGAATAGCTGGGATGACGAAGATGTGGATGAAAATGATGTGAAGGATTCTTGGGAGGATGAAGAAGAAACTGCTCTGGTAATGTTGATAACATGTTTTATTTTATAGGTTTATTAAAATGTTGATAACATTCTTTGTTCTATTGGATGTGGAGATAAGTTATCATAGCTGGTGAATATGTGGAGATAATGTAGCCATACGTAAAACATGTAATTTTGTAGTAGGTGTTAAATGACTGAACTTCATTTTCAGCCATTCCAATTTAGCTGTGTGCTCATTAGAGTAATTTGCCCTCCTAAATATGTGGCAATATGTGATGGCGAGCATGGAAAGAAGAAAGAGGGCAAATATGAAATTTCACATGAAGCACGTTTAAGAGATTATGGATTGAAGTTTGGAATAATTTTGAGTCTTTATTTGAATTCGTTCTAATTATAGTAGGTTTTAGTAGTAAGGGTATTATGGTAATTTCAATATTTGTTGTACATGAGTTGTAGGGTTTGCCTATGGGTTTTTATTTTGGGGTAAGTTATTAAATGGGTTGTTATATATTGGTTTTGTTATGTCTAAAATAGTCTTAGTGGTAAAAAATGTCAAAAGTTTCCTATTTTGAATTTGTGTCATGGTTGGAGTAGAATTAGAAGCCATCAAAGTTTTCTATCATAGTTGAAATAGAATTGGAAGTCATAATCATAATTAGTCTAGAATATTTGCAGTTACTAAATATTTTTAGTTTCTAAATTTGACGCATAGTCGTTATAGAAATAGGAGAGTCTTTAGCCTTCAAATATGTGTAATCTCAATGACTTAATAAAGAGTTGATATTATGAGAATTTGAGATTGTGTTTGTGTGATTGGCCTAAACTCTTGTGAGGATGAAGCACCTCTTTCTCTCTCTTCTTCTTCTACTTCTACTTCTTCTCTTTCTTCTTCTTTGCGCACATACCTTAGTTATTGTTCTTGGGTGACTATTCACAGCCTTCTTGGGGGGGACAAAAATACAAAACCAAAGAATGACTATGGATTGAGCTGAACCTGATTTTTAATAGACTTTGGATTCGATAAGAACTTGAGTGAGTCTACATTTCCCTCTTCGAGTCTGGCATTTTCCTGATTTGTTGATCTGCTCACGCTGTAACTCCTGTGTGTGTGTGTTGTTGTGGTTTTTGTTTAGAACAAAATACTTGAAATCTTGAAATTTTTTTCTTCTTGTAAGCCTCTATTCAGATGTTACAAATACTTAACCTCTTGATGGCTTAATTTCAGCTGTTTTTATTTTTTATTTTTTATTTTTTATTTTATGAACCAATGTATTTTTCTTCCACTTGACAAAATGCTTAAACATTGAGCTGTCCTAAATCATATAGTCCATCAGCTAAGTGATTGTTGATGTTACAAATACTCAACCTCTCAGCCTTCAAATATCAGCAGGTTATTTTATTTTATTTTTTGAACCCATATTTTTTTCTTCCACTTGACAAAATGATGTAACATCGAGCTGTCCTAGATCATAGTCCAGCAGCTAAATGATTGTTTATGTATTTAAATGAATTTCTTCCTGATTGTTGATGATCCTTAAGTATTTCCTAGGATGGTGTGTGAATGTATTACTTTGATCAGGTTTTAGACTTTGAATGGGCCCGAATGCTCTATTTATCAGGCATCTAAATTGTTGATCAACTAATGTTCCAGAATGCTAATGTGTGGAAATATCTCACGGATTGCTTGAACTTAACATATCAGCATGCTAGGCATATGCATACTACTTATATGTATTTATGAATTGCCTTGTGCAGCCAATTTTTACACCTTTATTATCATGAGCTGAGGAGCTTGATTCATGCTGCACATAAGCAGTGGTTTGATTTGCTTTTGTTGGTGCATCATTTGTTGTTTTTCATGGGATATGATCAGGCACCTGCACCTGCACCTGCACCTGTACCTGCACCTCCTGCAGAAAAGGTTCCCAAGAAGAAAAGTGCAAAAGCGAGTGTACAGAAAGGAAAAACTGTTGTAGTGAAGGAAGTGCCGCTGGATCCTCTGGCAGAAAAACTTCGCCAAGAAAGGTGAAATATATTGATCTCATTCTTCTTGTTTTTAGCTAGGTCATGTTTAGACATTTAGATAAATTTGTTAGAGGAAGAGAACCAGAAAACTAATTTGTCAAAAAATTCTGTTTGGTTTAGTTTTCTGCATGTTTTTTCTGAAAAACTTTCAAAAAAACCAAAAACAAATATGATGAAAAAAACAAAAAAGAACTTATCATTTTAATTTGATTTTTATCATTTTGGGGGTGAAAATAAATTTTGAAAATGGAAAAATATTATTGGTGTTTATTTTTGTCAAGCCAGTTTCTATTTTTTCAGAAAAATTTTAGAAAACAGATTCGGAAATCCAAACCAAACAGACATTAATCTAATGATTGTAATGAAGAAGTAATTTGTGTCAGTTTGGCTGGTCAACTACATTCTTATGTTGTGTTTTGTCAAAAAATTCTTTCTTCCAATAAGTGAGATCAGTGGACCAGGTTCTTGACCACCCCAAGCATAATAAAATTTGTGAATGGAGTATAGTTCTAGAGTTTGCATTAGTCCATCTTTGCCTTTAAGGCCCTGTCATGTTTATGCACTGCTGGTGGGGACAATGTGAAGAAGCATGGGATGTAAAAAAGCATTTCTTAATAAGCTACCTTGTGTAAATTTTGGATGGAATTGTGAAGTCGGGAATACTTCACTTTAGTCTTTGTGTTGTGGTGGTGTGTGAAGACGAGCAAGGGCAATTTTGGAATTTTAGGTGGATCATGCTTTGTACATTGGATAATTAGGGCCTATTTGGTTTTGTTTTCATTTTCTTTGCTGTTTTTTGTTTTCTTTTTTCATGTTTTTGGAAACAAAGCAATCAGATTTTGACTACACCCCTGATTGTATATCTTTTCCAATTTTGTGCTAGCACAAAATTTGAAAATTGAAAACCAACTTTGCTTTTTCAATCCCAGAATCCCAAGTCCTAACAAATCAAGCCTAATTCATACTTAGTTGTTGCCCAAAGCTTCAACACGACTTTTGAAACTCCAAGAATCTGCCTTTTGGAAACTAAGCCAAATCTCACAACTATTTTCTATGATCATTAGAAACTCTCTTCTGCCTTTTAGATCTCCACCACCAGCAGCTTTCTAACCCCAAACCCACCACAAAACGAATTGTAGGGAGCTTTATATTGTTTTTCCTAAAACTGTCCTACATGAGTTTGATATCATTGCAGAAGAGGCTATTTTGTTCCCTACCTGCTGTTTCATCTAATTGACCTTCTACAGCAGCGGTGATGAAGGCCAAGTTGAATTTAGAATCGCAAGCTATAATTGAAGACCATAAGGGGATAACTAAACTTAGGCACGAGTGAATGATAGGTAGCTTCACTAGTTTTGGTGTGAGTACTTTGAAGGATATTGTTGTTACTCTTCTGGGTAACAATCTTCCTAAATCAGATTTAACTCGAGAAGTAGACCACTCAAGTTCTAATTCAACTTCAACTCCAATGTTACGACATGTGGAATTTGAACATAATGAGTACCAACTAATTGAGATTGTCGTGGACCTTGAGGAAACTACAAAAGGGAAAGGATAATAAGGTTGATAAATTTGAGCAAATCAAAGTAATGGATGAGAGTTTGGTTAAATATTCTGCCTGTTACAAAAATTAAGCTGCCTATGAATTGCAATCCCATCTTAACTATTGATTTGTTCATCCTACTAAACTCAATGGTTAAGCTAACCTTGACTCGTCAATGGTATTGCTATCTTTTTTATGCTAAAAGGGGTAATCGTGTTGTATAGATTTTCGTAAATCTGTCCTGCACTTCTATGGCCATCCTATGCCAAATGAACACACCTCTTTCTACTCTCCCCCTCTTGTGCGTTATAAGAGTCAAAAGATTTATCTTTTACTTATTTAATTTAAATAATTACAAGATATTGCAAGAAAAAGAGGATCGCTGGCAAGGGAAGGTAGATCTCTGCAGTAAAGCAAGAAATTGAATCCTGACAAATTGATAAATACTGGTCTAATGTCTAATTAATCTAGCAAACTTTGGTTGGAAAAACTCTCTAAGAAAACCTTCTGACTGTTTGCTTCCTGCTTGGCTAATTAATCTTCTTCAAGTAAGTGGTCCTTGGGTGAGGGTGAAGGTGAAGGATGTCCCAATAGAAGCCACTTGGTGAAGTTACACTTGCCTTCATATCTTTTATCTTGATGCTCTCACTCGGTATGTCTAATAATCAAAAGCGTTGATTGGCAGAAGGGAGTCATTTTCTAAGAGAACATGAGTCCACATCACGAACTTGAACTACTTCGAGTTTTGAACATTAGAGTTTCTTCTGTGGCATTTTTGGACTCGAAATTTTGGTCATAAATTTATGAACTCGCTGTAAGAGTGTATCTTAGTCTTCCAATCTGAATTATTAATCCATACTTGATGATTCTTAATTCATTACACTACAAAAATGAGTCATGTTCTTAGCTTGCCATATGCTTTGTTCTTATTAGTGCTTATCCTGTTGCAGAGCTTGCTCTGATGATTGGTTGATCATTTGTACTTTTATGTTTCAATTAGTCCATTTGATTATTGGAGCAGTATGCCTACAATGTCCATTAAGATTTCCGTGTGGGAATAAGGCCGTAAAAAACATTTTCTACTATATTGATTACAATGCTAAGTTTTCTCTTGCATGACTTCTGCATTGTTTCAGCTTTAGTATTTTACATGCAAATTTTGAAACCTTAATTCATGTGATACTGTGGTTGATCACAGCAGAACTGATTTAACTTTGTTGATCTCATTGGACAATTTGATATGTAGTTTATGAGTTTCTAAGACATTTGACTTTTGCCTTGTCTCTGGTACATGAGAGATTTATGTTGTGTTTTCTCTCTCTTTTGAACAGGCTTGTGGAAGAAGCTGATTTTAAGTCCACCAGAGACTTGTTCAATAGAAGAGGTGATGAGAAGACCCTTGATGATTTCATTCCCAAATCCGAAAGTGATTTCTTAGAATATGCTGAACTCATTTCTCATAAGCTTCAACCATACGAGGTGGCTTGAATTTTATTTATTTATTTATTTATTTTTGGTTTTGTTTTGTTTGTGCGGGTGTGTGTCACTTGATGATAAAAAGTGGTTCCAGATTTACCTGGCCTTTTTTTAATCTCCAATGTAGAAAAGCTTTCATTATATTGGACTGCTCAAGGCTGTAATGAGACTGTCAATGACTTCTTTGAAAGCGGCAGATGCAAAGGAGGTTGCCTCGTCTGTTACTGCAATTGCAAATGAAAAGCTAAAAGCAGAGAAGGAAGCCAATGCTGGCAAAAAGAAGTCAGGTAATTTATATTTTCTAGTTGCCGTAGAAACTCAGGGTTTCAACCCAGTTTCAAGTGTAATTTTCTTCTTTTTTGAAACTGACTGGATTTGGATGTAGAGGGAAAGCATGAAAAGTTGTTCGATAAGAGTTGTGAAATGTAATTGGAAGTACACATTCCATCCTCTGAAATCAAAGTACAGAATACTTTAATGCATTTCAGGGAGAATTAGCTAACTCTGGGTTTGAGTGGTATTTTATCCTTAACCACAACTCATCCACCAATTCTTCAACATCTGTTTGTTTGGAACACTACCCAAGTTTCATCCTGGTTATGGAAAGATCAATCCTTTGGGATAAAGTAATGCCAGATATTCTTACTATGTGGACACAAAAAGCGAGATTGCATCATTTGGTTGAATCCATAAGCTTGTGCATGGCTCTACATTCATGCATCTTACTTGGCGCGCACAGTTTTATTTATTTGATTTCTGTAACTAGAAGTTTCTGAAGTCTCATTACATTGGTGCCAACGTTTTCCTTAGAAAATAAATTTAAGTTTGGATAAATAAGGTTTTAAAAAATCTAAATGTGCAAGAATATATTTTAACCCTCACTCAAGCAATGTTCTGACTCCCCACTAGTTTCTAGATAGCGTTTTGAATGTGCCGATCACTTGCTTCTTTGAAATTTAAATCTAACTATGTGTGAATTGGGTTCCTGTCGATGACCCCAAAAATAATACTAATACTCTAAAATGAATTAAATTGAAGGATGGGAATTGTATTGCACTTTTGGTATTTAATTATATATTGTAGTCTTGAGCTTTTTGTTTTACATCTCAGTAATAAAATTTGAATGCTGCTCTCAGGGACCCAAAACATGGTAAGCTTCCTTATATTTCTAGACTTCAGACTGTGCCTGCCAAAACAATTAAATCAAATAATGAAAAATTTCTTTTGCTAGCTTATGTTGACCAAACACTAGTCTCATTGTTTTCAACTTTCCATATAGTAGGCTTTCTATTGTAGGTCAGGAGTATTTCTTATTTGTCTTTCATTAAATATTTCTAAATTTTAAAAACTTATGTAATGCCCTGTGGAAGGACAACTATCAGTAGTTTCACAGGTAGGCTGGTGACAGGTTGGGAGAAATGCTGCATTGCAAACAAACTTCTACTGAAGACGCATTGTTCATGTTGTGCCATGATTCTTCATTTGAAATAGCTGACTTTTGAATTTTTGCTTTTAGATTAGTTACAGAGTCTAGTTTTATGATGTTCATAATGTGTTTAATATTGTCAAAGATGACCTTACTGGTATTGGGTTCTTCGTTGGTCCTTGCTTGCCTGCAGGTGCGAAGAAGAAACAGCTACATGTTGACAAGCCGGATGATGATGTTGTTGTCAATGCCTATGATGTTTATGATGACTATGACTTTATGTGAAATTTTCAGTGAATAGTTACCATTGCCTCTGGATTTATCCCAAAGAAATTAGGATCATGCAATTAAAATGTTCAAATACAGCTGACGATCCTACGGTGTTTTCTGCTCCATATTGTGGAGATTTGAGTGATAAAATTGCAGTTTATTGAATAAAAGATTTTTGAACCTTTTTGTTTTTTGTATTTTGTGATGGTAGTGAATTGCTGGTTGAAAATACTGCCCCCATGTTTGTTCATCTGTACTGTCTTCCATGAAGTGTGTGTTTCGATGGAATATCTCAAGTTGTGAGTTTCTTGTCGCTTTCAACGGAGTTTCTACTTTCTTGTACCCTTCTTTCTGCATCTTTTTCTTTGCAATAGCGTTGGTGGCTTGCACACATGCACAGTTGCTGTAACTTTTTCTTATGTAAGTTTCGAGTTATTGGAAAATTTAAGCAAAGATGTTAAAAGACATACACAGTTGCAGTCTGTTGTTTTGCAGAAGTGTATAGTGATGGTGCCTTAATGGCCCAATTCTAAAATGCTGAGCAGAGTTCTTCTGTTTTATTTTATTCTATTTTATTTATTTATTTTACACAGACCATTGTCTTCAAGTATGAAAGGGCGTAATGTCTACACGCTTGATCTGTGATTCTAACTTATGATTTGCCCAGAATACTCCTAGTTTCCAGGGAGACTGCTTCAAATGTTGCAACATGGGAGGGAAGACAATTCATGGTGTTCCTGTAACAAACATCTAGCTTCATATGTGCAGTTAACTGATCTAAAACTACTTTTTTGTCTCTCTTTTCTTTTCTATAAGCTTTGACTTGACAGAACATCATCGGCAGCCACCACCCTCCTTGTATTCTTCCTCAGCTCAAGCTCTTCAGTGTGCTGGTGATAAAGCTGGTCATATGACTGGTTCTTTCGTCACTCTGTGACTTGGCAGGAACCGAGACGGTGTGGTGCCTCCAAGATTAATTTTACAGAGGGAGAACCAAAAGCACATAGATTGTTGATTTGTAAGTATTTGTGGGGATGAAAATGGTCACCTTGCAGTCGTAATTCATGACTAGTTCAGTTGATTCTTTGTAGATTAATTGAGCAGCTTTGAAAACTTTTTGGTTATCTTCTTAGAATTTTACCTGTCAACGTGAGGAAAGTATTGGCATATGCATGTAGTTATTGATTAATAGAGTTGTATATATGCTTATATTCACGAATCATGGATATTTTCTTTGCAAACAGTTCATTTTAAGGGCAAATTCGTTATATAATTTATTTTGTGTTGATTAACTTGAATGTTGTTTAAATATAACGATCTTGTTTTTAATGAATAATGTTGGAATTTTCTTGGTTATAAAGTTCTGTTTGACTTGATTTTTAGAATATATTTCTAGCAAAAAACTTTCTAAGAAACTAAAAATTAAATTGGTGAAAAAAATTAAAAGCACATTATTTTTGTATAATTTTATCTTTGGAGAGGGTAGAAATAATTTTTTTAAATAAATTTTTTTATATTTATTTTTGTTAAATTAGTTTTTATTTTTTCAAAAGTCAATCAATTTTGATATTATTATTAAATCAATCTGTTAAGTCAAAAAATTTAAAATTAAAAGTATTTCATATATTAAACATATCTATTACACATTAAAAGCTTATAACTATCCATTACATAGTAATTATCCAAAAATATCAGTTATCAATTACATAATAACTATTTAAAAATATCAAAAAAAACACATCATCATCTAAACATATACTAAAAATTAATTTGGTAAAAAAAAAAAAGATTTATCATTTTTATATAATTTTATTTTTAGTAGGTAGAAATAATTTTTTAAAAATTTAAAAATAATTTTTTCACATTTATTTTTATCAAACTAGTTTATATTTTATTAAATTGATGACTTTGTCCTTGAAATAAAGTAATGATGTCTTCAATTGTTTTTATTTGAAATGAGATTTAAAATTTAAAATCAAATGTATCGAAAAATTAAGGATTAAAGTGATACAAACACCAAACTACTAGGACTGGTAGTATAGTTTGCTCAACTTTAAAGTTATACATTTTAAATTAATGAAGCACAACGAGAAAGTGAATTACATATATATATTGTTTTTTTTTGAAAATTGTAATTCAAAATTAAAAGGTAAGAGTTTATTATACTTTCTACTCCTAAATTATCATCAAATTATTTATTTAATTTTTAAACGATCGATTGAATCTATTCAGTCCCTAAAGTATATAAATTAAAGTTATTTAGTCCTTAACTATTGATTCAATTTATTAAGTTGATAAAGTATTTAATTCAAACCTATTTACTCCCTTAAAAGATTATAAAAATAAAATATATGCCCATAAATATTATAAATTAGTAAAAGACCTTACTTAATTAAGATTTTATTACAGAAAATCTTTAAATTTTTATTTTGGCTTTAAAAAGTATTTTATTTTGTTGTGTGTTTAAATTAATATTGGAGTCTGGTTTCTTAATTTTACCAATAAAATTATACGAGTATTACTGAAGAAGTATAATTAGATAATTTAAATAATAATACTTCGATACAAATAATAATATAATAAAATAATATATTAACTAAGTTATAAAAAGAATTTAGCAAAAAATTAAAAAATAATCAATTATAAATTGTAAATGATAAATGAAATTTGGCATATATAACATTAGATAAAGGCAAGCACGTAACTATTGTAGAAAATAAGTAAGAAAATACTATAAATAATTACCCATACCTTTATAAATGAAATTCACCATAAGAACCGATTCTCACTTTTCTAAGAAAGAATAAAAATTTAAGATTTTTTTGAAATAAAATTCAACTAGATAGGATTTTTTACTAATTTATAATACTTATGAATTTATATTTTATTTTTGTAATCATTTTAGAAACTAAATAGATCTGAATTAAATATTTTAGGCACTTATTAATAGATTGAATCAATAGTTTATGAACTAAATAGATTTTGATTTATATAATTTAGACACTTAGTAGATTTAACCGATAGTTTAAGAACTAAATAGATAATTTGATAATAATTTAAAAGTATGAAATTTAATAAATCCAAAAGCTAATAAAAGAACCATAAGCCAATGGAAAGAGTTGGTAAAAAATTGACCAGACAGGGCGATATCAATTCACTTTTACTAATTGATGATTTGTCTAATGAACTTTGTGTTAAGAAGAAACAAAATAAAAAAATTCATCTGGAAAGATGATTAATTCATTGACTGAACGAGACACCCACCACTTTCTATAATCTAAACTTCAACTTTGCATTGATTAACTACAAAGTGTTATCGGTAATCAAACTCAAACCAAGATAAGAATTACTTTTTTGAGTTTTCAGGATAGGTTTCCCTTTTCTTAAGTTGGGATTTCAATTTAAGATAGTACTTAGATTTTGTAGATTTATTTTGGGATCAAATTCGATGATTTAAATTGTTCACTTTTTAGACTTATTGAGTATAATTTTTATGTAAAAAAATCAAAATAATTGGATATCGATAACTATATATTTGAATCATATTTATTTTAAAAAATGGATGACAAATATAATTTTAAGAATAACCATTCATTTTTATAATATAATTTTGATTCAAATATATAGTTATTGATATTTGATCATCTTTATTTTTTGTATGAATATTTTACTCAATGAGTCCTAGAAAGTAAATGATTCAAATCATCAAAACGAAACCTATGGTGGGCTCTATGGATCCCTCAAGTTCTCTCATGTTGAGATCCCAACATGAGAACCGCTCAACAATTTCAAAATTTATTTATGAGTTAGACTTTTCTTATGTTCACATTTTAATATAAGAGAACTTGATAGGCCTGTAGAGCCAACCATAAATCCCGTTTTGATGATCCGACCCTTTTATTTTGTAAAGCCTTCAATGTATGTTATATAATCTTTATATTTTCACTTTATCGTATTTGTCTCTAAAAAATGAATGATCTATTTTAAAAAATGTATTTGTAGTGTATTTTTTCAAAATGTATTTGAGGTTATTTTGATAAAAATAAAAAAATTATATGAAAATGATGGGTATTTTTAAATTTTTAACTTTTTAAAATTAATTTTAACTTTTCCTAGACAAAAACTAAAATTTGAAAAGTGAACCAATGAAATCATTATATAGTCCATATAGATGGGGAGCTTCTATTTCCACATTTTTTTCTTCTCTTTGTTTATACATTTAATGATATAATTTTTTTATTACAATTTTGTCCTAAAATAAAATAACTAAAATGTTCTTATCTTCTTCACCAAAGCCCTAACTTCTTAACCCTAACCCTAGATACCGCCGTCACGAATCACCTTTGCTGCAATCCCTTTACTGCAAAATCCCCATTGCTATGAGCTCCCCACCGCTTCCAACTCAACCTATAACCCTTTTCTAGTACCTTTGCTACCACTACTATTCTTTTTGCCAAAACCATTGTCATAACCCTGTTGTTTCTACAAAATCCAAGTCACCTCAATATCTCTCTATCTCAAAACCCTAGTTGTGCGATCCATCTCTCTCTCTCTCTCTCTCTCTCTCTCTCTTTGTGAATCTCTGTATATCGTAGTTTTCGTTGCCGAAGTGTGGGAAGGGTTGAAATGGTGAGTTGCAAGTGTGGAGGTCATAATGAAGGGTGTCAAAGAGGGTTGGGTAGGAACGAAGGTACAAAAAAGGTGGCGAGAGAGGGTGGGGTAAGGTTAAGGAGGGTTGCCAAAGATGGTAGTAGCGATGGCTAGATGTGGGGTGGGCAGGCTCATGGTGGTGGTTGTGAGTGGTGACTAGGGTTAGGTTAGGTTTGAGGGTTGAAGAAGTAGGGGATATTTTTGACAAGAAATGATGTGCATTACTTTATTTGATTTTGAATTTTCAAAAACAAATTTTGAGTTTTTAAATAATATATATATGTAGATTTTTTAGTGAACTTTGTTAATATTTTAGGTAATTTTTTTTAGATGCACGTAATTTAGATTTATATAAAAAGTAAATATTTGTGAAAAAATGTTTTAAAAAATTCAATAAATACAAAAAATACAAAAATATATTACAAATTTGAATTCTTTTGTTTTTTTTAGTAGTTGGTGAATTTTGCATAGATTTTTCACAAATTTTATATTTTTTAAGTGTATCTAAATTAATTGGATCTAAAAAATAAAAAAATATTGACTGAAATATTAAAAAAGTTCACAAAAAGAAAAAAAAAAGTGAATTAAAAACTAAAACTCAAAATCAAACAAAATGTTGATGTTCCAAAATCATTAAGTGTGTGCCTTGAGAATGGATGTGCACTGAGAGGGTTTGACGTGTGAAAATAAAAGCTCTCATATTGAATGATTCATTCCCATATAGTTATGATATTTGTGATGTTGATTATCATTTTTTTTAATCATAATCAAAATAATAATTATAAAGAATCATAACTAATATCATAATAAATCATAATCAAATATCACAACCATCATAATTAGAGTATATAGTATTATATAATTCAAAAAAGCTAGGGTCTTAAAATTTGGAATCTAAAATTTACCCAGAAGTAAGTATGTGTAGTGGAAATTGAATTGATAAAGCGTAAGATCCACATATGAAATGAATCTAAGTCATTGATATAAAATTCTTGGTAATTTTTAAATTTTTATGTCTGAATTCGTATCATTACTATATATAATTTCTCATTAAATAATTTATAATTTAATAAATATTATTGTTAACAAGTAGGACGTGAAATTGATGTTATATTGTTATGGGGGATGCACCAATAAATCCCAAATTAATAACTTATACACTGTTTAGTCTTAAAAGTTTTTTTATAGACTGAAAGGTCCCATTACAATGTTTCAAACATCAGATTAATGTTTTGAATATTAGATTTCGAACATCAGATTAATGTTTCGAACATTAGATTTCGAACATCATATTAATGTTTCGAACATTAGATTGATGTGCAAATGGGACTAAATGGAACATAAGAAAACTTTTAAGACTAAATGGTTCAACTTTTCAAAAAGTAGGACTTATGGGTAAATTTTTCTATTGTTATTGTGTAAAATCTTGTGTTGATTAATTTATCGATCATCTGAAGTGGAACCTGAAATTGTACAAGTTTCGGGTCCTGTATTATCGTAAAATTGTTAGCTAAAATAATATACTATTGTTTGTAAAATCTGTTGATAGAGTTAAAGCAAACAATTAAGATGGGACCTGAAATTTATGTTATAAGACCAACTCTAACGGTGAACCAAATTCAGTATTAAATTTGAATTTGATGAAAAAAGTCACTTTTTTTGTTCAAATGGTTTCACTAAACTGATATCAAACTGAGAACGAAGCAAATTTTTTATCAAATTGAGAATCTGCGTGAGCCTTCACAAATTCACTATGCTGTAACGTTACAAGTGGGGCCACGGTCAACCTGCTAGACGTCCAGCCGGTCGACCAACCGGTCGACCGGTAAAAGGTTCAAATAGTTCAAATATTCAGGTTCAAACAGGTAAAAAAAAAAAATTTTGCCTTACCGGTCGATCGGCCGGTCGACCTTGCCTTTGATGACAATCATTGGAGCAGCCTATATCAGATTGAGAAAATGGTCATTTTTTTACTCAGATTTGATGAAAAAAAAAGGTTAACCATCAGAGATGCTCTAAGTATCTTATCAAACACTTCCAAAAGTATCATTCAACTCCAAAAAAAGGTTGAACGGCTGAGATGAACCCAGATGGTCCACCAACATAGGTGTATCCATCAGCCGACACATGCTGAATGGTGTCAACATCATCACGGAAAATTGTTCGGTACCCTTGAAACACCACATAATTATATCACTAAGGTCATGTTTGATTCACAAGATTAATAGTGAAGTATTAATAATCTTATTAAATTAGTGTGATATTCACTATCCAATTGGATTAATATCCATTGGATTAATAATCTCACCCCTATCCCATTACTAATAATCCTACAAATTTGTTGGATTAATTATCCATGGAATTAATAATCCTAAACCAAAATGTTAAAACAAACATATGATAATTGGGCCCACGGATTAATAATCTCAATCCCATACTCTAATCTACCCAATCAAACATGCCCTAAGAGTATCTCTTATAGTTTATTAGATTTTTTATTAAATTTGAATAAAAAAAAAAAAAAACGATTTCCTCTATTTGATATCGTTTGCTCCAACGAAGTAATTTGACTTTTCATCAAACTACCGGTAGACCGGACGGACAACCGGCCCATACAAAAAAATAAAAATCTAATTCTGATCTTTCCCATTTTTTTTACTGAGAAAACAAGGAAGTAGTCGACCTCCTAGTGCAAATTTTTCACAAATTTTTGCTTCAGGTGGTCATCCGGGAGGACGTCCGGTGGATTTACACTCAACGGCTACGCATAGTAATTTGGTGAAAGATGCAACCCATCTTCAGTTTGGTGAAAATTTGGAATTGTTCTCACTTTGATATCAGTTTGATGAAATTGTTGGAGCCAAAAAAGTTATTTTTTTTTTACCAAATTCAAATTTGATAATGAATTTACTTAACCATTAGAGATGATCTAACGAATCACTGAGCACTGCACCATACCTCTTACTATTCTCTCCTACTCAATTCAAAATCATCAATCATAATACTCATGGATGACCACCTAATCATGTTTCAAATAATTTTTTCATTAATCACCGTGGTGGTGGCCAATGGTAAAGTCATTTGTCTTCCTAGTAGAGAGTTAAATTTGACTTTTGGGGATGTGAAATGTTAGATATTTTTTAGTAGTTCTATGTAGAGATCTTTCGATTGAAACTTGACTTTACTGGGGTGATCGATAAGCTCCACTAGTGTTTCAATGATGGATCTCTTCTTTTTTATTGGATTAAATCAGGCCGACAATTAGCAATCGGCTACCCCAAAATTTGATCCTATAACTGTTAGTGATGACATCTTAAAATATTTTTTTTCTTTGTTCATAAAAAATAAAATAATAATAATTTTTTCATTATCAACCATTCTTGTGGCAAGATCTTCATTGGGAAAAATACCTTCTATTCTTATCCTACTCTAAAAATGCTAGCTCGCATTTGTCTTGTTCAATTTGGGTAACACAATACACCAAATTAACATGAATAATGCTTGGGAGCGCGAATCCGCGCCCCCCCGAATCCCCCGATTTTCAGAAAAGAGAGAGAGAGAGAGAGAGAAGAAGAAGAAGAGAGGGAGAAAGAGAGAGACAGAGATCGGGGAAGAGGAGGAAGAGAAGAGAGGGCTCGAAGCTCGTCGCCAGCTCGAAGCTCGTCTCCGGCGTCCAGCTCGAAGCTCGTATCCGGCGTCACCCGGCGTCGCCTCGCGGCGTCTCCTCGCAGCGTCGCCTCGCCTCCGCCCCGCCTCCGGCAGCTCCTCCTCCGCCCCGCCTCCGCCTCCAGCCCCTCCCCCTCCCCCTCCCCCTCCCCTAGTTTATGGGCCCCCTCCCCTCCCCTTCTCTTCCTCCCCTCCCCCTCCCCTCCCCTCCCCCTCTCCCTTCCCTGCGTCTTCTTCTGCTTCTGGTTTGATTGAACGAAAAACGACGTCGTTTTTCGTTTTCGGGGATTCGGGGCCCTATTTTCGAGCGACGTAGCACGATTGAATTAACATTGTTTTCCATACAAAAGATAACATAAAAAAATAAAAATAAAAATATAAAAACGGATTTATGATGCTGATTGAAGTTTTCAACTTAAACGTTTCTCACTTTTGACCTCCTTGTGTAATTGGTCTGATCAAAATATTAGAGGTTATTTGGGATGAATTATATAAGTGTATTTTTTGACTTTTTGAATAAAAAAGTAAAGAAAAAAAAAATAGTTATTTGGAATAATTTTTTGACTTTTTATAAAAAAATATATTTATTAAAATATTATATAAAATAACAAAATTACTTTTTTTTAGGGGGATGTACCAATAAATCCTAAATTAATAACTTATACACTGTTTAGTGCTAAAAGTTTTCTTATAGACTGAAAGGTCCTATTACAATGTTTCAAACATCAGATTAATGTTTCGAACATTAGATTTCGAACATCAGATTAATGTTTTGAACATTAGATTTCGAACATCAGATTAATGTTTCGAACATTAGATTGATGTGCAAATGGGACTAAATGGAGCATAAGAAAACTTATAGGACTAAATAGTTCAACTTTTCAAAAACTAAGACTTATAGGTAAATTTTTCTTTTTTTTATCCATATGTGCATGTTAGTACAACTGTGTAAGTTTTGTGTGAGCTTTTGTACCCTTTTTTTTTTTGGGTAGGGGAATGGATAGACAGAAGGGCAAACCTGCCTTTTTATCCTTTGACTAGTGAATCTTTTTTCCCGGCCAAACTTTTGTGAATTGTTTCAATTTTTTTGCTTTTTTAATAATTTTTTAACTTTTTATCTTTTATAAGAGATCCCAAACAAACACTTAATTAAAAAATAGTTATAATTAATATATGTAATTAAATTATGTCAAAGTGTTTTTAGTTGCGCCCTTGATTTGACAAAAAATGGGAGCTCATGCAATTATCTCATAAAATCACTTCATAATATAATCCCCCCCCCCCCAAAAAAAGTGTCACGTTTAAGTGGTATTTTTGGGATCATTTAAATGTAGAGTCATATTGAAATGATAACATTTGAGAATCTTATTTATATTAATTTGCCATTTTACAATTTTTTTTTTAAAAGAAAAGTAAAAACTAAAACCATTAATTCTTTCATAACATTATGATAAAATGAATGAACTACATTGTTATTATTAATTAACAATCGCGTTACATCTACACAATTTTTTTTTCCCGGAATGTGTTTTTGATCAGTTAAAAACCCATTCAGAAAGATTCAGAGAGAAAAATTGTGTGAATGAATAATTTTTGATTAACTAATTGAAGGACTCATTCTATATATTTATATTATTTGAATATTTTATTAGGTGTCACTCTTGATGTCCTTAATCCTTTTCCCTTTTTCTATAATGGTAAATGAAAAGTGTAATTTTACATTATTATATGAATCATGTTATTTGATGGACCTGATGCTTTAAAATAGTACTGGTAATTTTTAGATGAGTAAATTTTTGATAATTATAATTAAATTTTCCTTGAGTTTTGCCACACATAACACTATTATGTGATGAATTCTGCAAAGCATTTTTAGTGTTTTTAAATAAAAATTGAGACCCACGACAAATGTTTAGTACAATGTAAGTACATTGTCAAATGATACCAAATATGATATATTCAACTATTAATACTCCTTTAGACCATCTCCAATGGTTTAGCAAATTTGATATCAAATTTAAATTTTGATGAAAATGGTACTATTCACAGCTCCAACCGTTCACCAAACGTGATACCAAATTGAGATTTCATCAAAAATTTCATCAGATTGAGGACGAAGTAATGAATTCACCAAAACATTGTTACGGACCGTTGGAGAGGAGGACCCGGTCGACCAACCGGTTGCCCGGCCGGTTGACCAACCGGTCAACCAGTAAAAGATTCAAACAGTTCAGCAAAAAAGTTCAAACCGTTAAAAAAAAAAAAAAAAAAAAAAATTTTGCCTACCCGGTCAACCGGCCGGTCGACCACCCGGTCGTCCCGAAAAAAGTTCAGAAAGTTCAAAAAATTCAAAAAAAAAAATTCAAAAAAAAAAATTTTTTTTTGGCAAACGGTCAACCGGCCGGTCGACCCACCGGTTGACCAACCGGTCGCCCCACTAAATTTGATGCAACGTTGGAGTGGGTGATTTGAGATTTGGTGAAATGGTTCATTTTAGACTCAGATTTGATGAAAAATCAGATACACCGTTGGAGATGCTCTTACATTATTCATTTTAATTGAATATGATTTGCATTAAATAATATAATTAACGCCATATAATATATCACATCAAATAATATCTAAGTATAATCAACCTAACTATTAATCTTAAGGGTAAATTATAAACACACCCTTAGGATTTATTTAAATTACAAATTACTCTTTGTGGTTGTAAAAATTACATTATGCCCTCCTAAGGCTTCTAATTTTATAACAAATAGATCATTTTATTAATAAATCATCAAGATAATTAACAATTTTTAATAATGTTAAAATTTTATTTCAATTAATAATTCAAATAATTTTATTATTATATAGGTGAACAGTTAGAAATTTCACTTTTTCAATTAATTCTGTTAAATAAAAAATTATGACAGGAAAGTATTTGTAATTTTCCAAACCACATGGGGCAATTCGTATTTTAAGCAAATCTTAGGGAATGTATTTGTAATTTACCCTAATCTTAAATGTATTACCAATGCTTTGGTACTTTTGATGAAATAAAAACACTTAATTTTTTTAAAATAAATATGACTTTAAATTTAGAAAAATAATATAAAACTTTACTCTCTAAACTCAGTAATGCATAAGAAAGATAATTGACTAATAAGTGAATCTAATTTTTGAATTTGAATAGCGATACTCTTAAATTTATAGTCAATAATATTAAGTTGTATAAAGATAATTTTTTGGTTATTGTATGATGAGATATGTCACAAAAGCAAACCATTGTCACACGTTAACTTGGTATCAAATTTGTAAATGACCACGGGTAACCCAAGGGTGGGTGGTATTGTGGTTAAGGCTTGGGGTTTAAGTTCTAAGGTCACAAGTTCAATTCCCTCCCTATTGGGCCAATCTCCTAGGCGAAGCACAGTTGGTTAGAAGGTTGAACCTCAAGTTGTCTAATTAGCACTTTGTGTGGGTTCAATGCTCCCCTGCTGTGCGAGTCCTGACTTAAGCGGAGTTTGTCTTGGGAGGTCGGGGCAAGTTCTCAGGTTATAGTCTCCTTGCTCGGAACGACTAACAGGATACCCTGGTGATCTCTGCAAGGGGCGTTGCCTTGGACCTGTGGGAGAGTAGGGAGGATTTTCCTGTAACAAAAAAAAAATGACCACGGGTGGTGGTCCGGTAGATTACGCATCTCCCTTCCACCCGTTGATTCTTGAGAGGCATCGATTTGTTTCGACTTATTGCGTTGTACTTCAATTGACTTTGTGTTCTCCTGTGTGGTACGTGGATGAAGTCTATTTGTATGCCCAGTGGTGAGTTTCTTCTTATGAATTGAGTTAAATCTGATCAGCAATCGGTTATCCCTCCCCATGGAACGTCCTTTTTTCTGTTAAAAAAAATTAGTAAATGATTCTCTCGCTCCGTTTATTTGGATGAAAAATATTTTTCTACGAATTTTTTTTCTTTGGAAAATGTTTTCTAGAGAAAATATTTTTTCATATTTGGTGGTGGTGGTGGAATGAAGGTGGAGGTAGAGGTGGAAGTAGTGGGGCGACAACAACAGTGATGGCGAAGGTAATAATGATGGTGACTGTAATAATAGTGATGTGGTGATATTAGTAAAAAATTAGATCGAAAAGTATTTTTTACCTTTCAAAAGTAAAAAATATTTTTTTACCTAAATAAATTTATTTTTCATTCACCATAAAAAATATTTTCTATTAACTTCTATTTTTATTATAACAAACATTAAAAAAATATAAAAATATTTTTAAAAAAATATTTTTTTCCCAAAAAAACCTTTAAAAGGATAACCATCTAATTCTAATCTAAAACACACACACACACACACACAGAGGGAGAATGGGGGAACCTGAAGAAGAAGTGAGAGAGAAGTCCAACGGTGAGTTCGTGGATGTTAGTGGGAAGGGAAGGCACGACGAAGGAGTCAGTCTCGACGGTGTACTCCGGCGTGTGGGGGCTGAGATTTTCTTTCCGGATGCAGATTCCGCGTACGGGTCGAGTCCTGTCATCCACCGGATCAAAGCCTCTCTCTCCGAGAACGTTCCTCTCCTCCGCCAAGCTTCCCGGAACACCGGCCGCGATGTCCTTCTCTGGACTCGTCGTGGAACTCCGCTCCGTGCTCTCCTTGTTGTATCTGTGAGTGTCACCCACAACAAACCACACTCTTTTCTCTCTCTCTCTCTCTCTCTCTCTCTCTCTTCTTTTTGTAATCGATATGTTTTAGATACAGTTTTTATTTTTTTATTTTTTGGGGTTAAATTATGTAGTTTTTAGTGTTGATTTGATGTGGGTTTTTGTTCTGATTTATCAATTTACACACACACACACACACACACACACACACACACACATTTATATCTCTCTCTCTCTCTCTCTCGCTTTATGATATGTTTAGATATAGTTTTGGTTAAATTATTTAGTTTATGAGTGTTGTTGATTTGATGTGGGTTTTTTGTTCTGCTTTATCATGATATGTTTAGATTTACTTTTGGTTAAATTATTTAGTTGTGAGTGTTGATTTGATTTGGGTTTTTGTTCTGCTTGATCAATTTTTGGCGTGGAATTATGATCATGGGCTTTGATGGAAATTTGATCAATTTATTTTGCAGGGTGTATAAGATTTGATGCTTCACCAACAAAAGCAAATTAGAGCTATAAATTTTTTATATCTTACCTGTGTGGAAAGGGAATTGTGCCCCAGAGGAGATCTTAATTGTTTTTATTTATTTATTTATTTATTTATTTATTTATTTATTTTTTTAAGAGTTAAAAATGGATGCATCTTCATTGTTGTGAGTAGTTTGGTTAGGAATATGAGTTGATTGATCTTTTCGCAATGAACTTCCCTCATAACAATAGAAGCATTGATTGTCTATTGTTGCTTTTTGGGAAATAGCCTTTGTTCACATTGAGTGTAGAGCATTACAATTGTTGATGTGTGGATGAACTGATCAATGTGGAAAAATCCAGGATACCTTCTTTGCTTCATCTTCATGTTCTCAATGATGCTACTTTTGTTAATTTTGGGATTGTAACAATTTCAGCATTTGTAATTGCCAAAAAGCTTTAGATATACATGTTTGATCTTGGTTTTTCGCTCCTAAATGACCATAATAAAACTTTTGGAGAATTTTGTTAACCTATTTGTGTGATAAGCTGTGGTAATCAAATATTTATGATGATGTCGGAGTTGTCTTTAGTAATGCAAGTTTGACTACTTGTTGGGGTTATAAATTGGAGAGAAAAGGAGAACAAAGTTGTTAAAACATCTTTACTTTAAAATAGAACCTTATGAAACTCTATGATCCTCGTTTGGGAACATGCTATTTTAGTAACTTTTTGGCTTTTTACGAAAAGATGTGCAGAAAAGTAGAGAGGTGATGTGACAACTTTTAGTAACTTTTTGACTTTTTGGCTAAAATAGTCACTCCCCAAACGAGGCCGCCAATTAGCATGACTACAGAATCTGTTTTAAGATTGTCTGCACCATCCAAAATTTATTCCAGGAATTTGCCAACATTAGGAACTGTGGCCAGTGGGTCATTCGTTTATATTTATACTAGTATAAAGGGAGAACACCCATTTGGTATTTCCTTTGTTCTGAAATGAAGTGAAATTTTCAATTTTCTCAAAAAACCAATTGCTTCAATTAAATTACTTTGAAGCATATATATAGATACGAGATATGGGTACAACATGATATGGATACGACAGTAAGAGTTTTTAAAAGTATAATACAGATATACTAGGGATACATACATACATACACCATGTAAGTATAGATATAATTGGAAATGTAATTTTTTTCATAACATAGTTGTAACAAACTATTTGTCTTTATTTATCTACCAAATATTTTAATTTCAGACTAATAAAAAGATTGTATTCACACAAAAAATTAAGGTTATATTTAGTTCACACAAAATTTAACCAAATTTGACGTGCTTTGATCTCATTACTTTCCAATTCTTCTTCTATGAGGAGTATGCAAAATATTTGAAACTATTCTTGTATATTTTTAACATTTATACTCTAATGGTGGTATACAAGAAATGACCTATTTCAGTTTGAAGACAGGTTGGAACTTGAATGCCTGACCTAGAGTATCCAATACTTCTTCAAAATTTTGAATATGAATTTTAAATTATGAATACGTTTAGGACGTATCATATACTCATCAATGAGCATCTGAATAGTATGAGTATCAGTATTCAACACAGATACGAGTATGGCTCCTCTCTAGAGGTATCCATGTTTTGTAGATCAATTATTTTAGATTAATTCTTCTGTAAGGGGCTTTATAGGGAATCTTTTAATCTTATAATTTGAACTAAACTTCTTATTTTGCTGTAATTTGTTAATAGAGAGAAGTACGAAATTGGTTAACTGATTGGTGGGGGAGAGACAGATAAATGGAATAAGAGAAAGAAATAAATTGCTATTAAAAGCTATCCCACTTCACATGGCCAAGTCTATTGTTAATTGATATGGGATCATAAGAATCAAAACAAATCCCTTCATAATTATTATTTTGTCTTAATGTAAACAACTCTACTAGAGGATTCCATTGAATGTTTTAAAAAATGACAATAGTACCTCTGACTTGTAGTTGAAAATTATTGTAATCATTATTTGCAGCATTCGATTGCTTTTTGCAGTATGGTGTTTGTTGATGCAAGATACTGGTATTTGGCCTAGCTACATCTGCTTCTTCGTTAATATTTTGTTTTTTGTTTTAGAGTTTTACTCAGGGTAAATTAAAAGACTCCTGGTTTTGTTGGATTTAATCTTCATATGGTTCTTGCCTAATTCAAATAATCCTTTTTTTTGAATTGTTGTTTCTATATTTCTTATGAATTACTTTCTAAAATTGCTTCAGGTTGGAACTATTGGGCTTCTGGCCTTGACAGGACTGTTAGTCTTTATGCTTTTCTTTCTGGCAGCAACCGTCAATGCCATTATAATTTCTCTTCTTGTGTCTTTAGCTGCGGCAGGGGGCTTCTTGGCTCTTTTCTTTGCCTGTGTGACAGCAATTTACATTGGGGCATTATCAGTAGCTGTGTTTGTTATTTCCACTGCAACAATTTCAGCAATCATAGCTGTTCTGATAGCTACAAGTGAGCTGTTTGCTTTTCCTTTTTTCATTCTTCTTCTTCCCTGATCCACCATGGTTATATTCTTTGATGTCCAGTGAGTTTCACTAATAAGTTTCAATCATTGTGTTGATTGTGCTTGGCATAAATAAATTGAAACCGCTTTGATTTTAGGCCTTTGTGGACTCTATAGACTGATTATGATTTGTGGACTCCCATAGGCCAGGGGAAAAACTGCTGTGCAGGGAACTATATTAACCATAGTTGAGTTTGAAACCTTCATGGCCTATGGTTCTGTCCATGAAAATCGGCTGCAGTGGCTGGTACAGTGACTGATCATGATGTGTGAACTTCCCACAGGACTGAGGGTTCATTTACACGAACTACTAAGATATTTCCCAGTGGTTTGTTTTTATGCCTGGCTGTACATGTTTGATCTTGTTGATTCAAGAGAAAACCTTCAAAACCATGTAAACTGGATGACGACTAGTATCTATTAGAAACACATGAAAAAGAATCTTGGTTAACATCTCCTGAAAGCTTTCAGTAGAGTACATTTAAGATTACAATCCTCATTTTATGGTTAGGCTGCCTTCCAAGCTGCCCACTTTTAAGGAATCTCTGATAACAACTAGCGACCAAATCAATAATTGGGGTGGGCATCTCCCACAGCTCACACTGAATAAGGGAAAGAGAAGAAAACTCAACTTTCCCACTGCCCTGTGTGTAGTAACTGATGACCAATAGTTGGCTCTGTTGCATATGTGGCACTAACTTGTATGCCCCTCTTACCTCTCCCAACCTGGTTGTCAATTGTGATTATGGACTGAATCTGTGTGTCTGTGCAGTGCAGTTTGTGCTCACACTCAGCCAACAGACTTCAGCTTGGTAGAGTTCTTGGGGATGAATGTTTATTGTTCTTTAGATTTGACTGTACATTTTGTACCAGTTAAGATTTAATATTATTTTTTGTGCACCAGAAAGTTGGAGCCAGTTTCTTTTTTGGACCTTCTCTACCAACCCATGTATTCTCCCATAAGATTACTAGGCTTGTATTGAAGTTTATATAAGCTGAACCCTGTGAATTTTCATGATGAATTTGCTCCTGATGTTACCATTTTGTTTCTTTAATCCTTGCGCGTCTCAGGTTGGATTGGATTCTTTTGGACTGTGTGGTTGGCAACAAAGAAAAGCATGGGGCTCGCAAAGCAATCGTTGACTGTGACTGGATCAGCGCTTTCTGCTTACTCTTCTGCCCGGCATGTTCGCAGCCGTCATGAGCATGATAAAGTTTCGGATTGATTGAATTGCTGCTGTAGAAACTAGTCCTTGTAGAAATTTAATAATAATAAGAAAAGGCAGTTTGTAGTCTTGTGTAGAAATGTTTGAAGTACATATGTTGCACTACTACCTTATTGACATGTGTGCCACAGTATTATACTGTTGCTGCTGTGATATTGTTTATTGTCTACAATATGGAAGCATAAATCTGGTAATACTGCACTATATGTTGATATTATTGTTTCTTGTCACTTCTTGCTTTGGTAGTCCATTCTCTGTTGTAAACATGGTGATGATGTTTTCATTATTGGTCTGTGGTTTTAAACCATGAGGATGGGTCCTCCTTTGGAAGAATAGCTCAAAATATATTCTGTAGTTCTTGTTTTCCAAAGTAGGCACTTCAAGAACCCAGTGTAATTTATTCATTTCATCATATAATGTTCTGAAATAGTTAATAGGGGTATGAAAGTCTGTCAAATTCCTAATGATATCATTCATCTAGTGTTGGTGAAATTAGAAATTCTTTGTTTTTTTGTTCGTCTCTGCCCTGATCTTCTTCAAGTTATATTCTACAAGATTATATGGCTCCGTTTGGGAAGAGCTAGATTGGGTTTTTTTGGCTATTTTAGCCACAAAAGACAAAATAGGCTATTTTAGTCACAAAAAATAAAACATCACATCCAACCCATAATCATTACACTCTTCTCTCACAAAAAAAAGTGAAAAAAGTCAAAAAATCAAAAAGTTTTTCCCAAACTAAGCTTTTTAGCCCAGGCTAAAATAATAAAAAAAAGTCAAAAAGTCCACTCACTTCTCAAACCAACCCATATTACATTCTCTTTTTAATTGAGAATGATAGATCTTTTATTGAACATTCATGTCTCCATTTGCATTTCACTAGACCCAATCAATGCATATTTATATTTTATGGTTAGAATGTAAATACAATGTTGAAGCTTACCAAACACACAAGATCATGTTTTTAGATTTAAAGATTATGTGCGCAAATAATAGTAATGAATGTGTATTTGAGGGTAAATGAAAATTCTATATAAATATTCATGTGAGGTCATATGCAGTGAACTTGTTTGCTAACAAGAATTGATGTCTTTACTCTAGTGTCTCCAAACAAGTAATTGAGGTTAGTCATCCTCCCAATTGAACAAACATAATATGCACTACTAGTCTATCTGCATTACTGAAGTGTTTTGCTGGAAAGCTATTCAAGGCAAGGTAGCTTCTCAAGAACTCCTAATTTAATGGGGAATTTTTTTGGAGAGATATTGAATTTAACTTCCTAATGTGTTCTTAGTTTTTTTGAATCTTTGAACCACTTATTCTTGCACTGTCAAGTTACTTAGAAATTGTGGGCTAGCTTGGTTGGATATCCAATGGATTTGCCTTGCTTCGCTTTTTGATTTTATTTCATGGTGATTTGATCTCCCACGATCTTGAGAAAGATTTTGGATGACTATTTCTATGCAGTAATTTGGTCTATTTGGAAAACTCTCAACACACTATTTTTGATTGTTCAATATAACAAGTGCATGATTTGGTGCAAATGATTAGGTTGAGATATGCTTTCTGAGTCAAGGCATTGCAATCTGCTTTCTGGGTTAAGGCATGCTTTGGAATTGTGGATTATTTGAAATCAAATATGGTCAAATTTATAGATGGCGTCAACAAGCTATAATTGAAGCTACTAAAGAAGTCGTCTTCTTGATTGATTGCTTCTAGTTTTGAGCTTCTCGAAGTTTGCTCATTTAGGTTGTTTGTTGATTCTTTTATCTCTGTTTGGACCATCTTCTGCAACCCTCGATGTTTTTTTTATTCAGTTGGTCTGCTTGTAAGTGTGTTTTGGCTGGGGTGTTTTTTTTATTTATTTTTATTTTTTTAATGCTGTTTTGGTCTTTCACCTTGCCCCTCACATATGATTGGCTGGAGGGTATATCCTTTTCAGCAACAATGAGGGTTCTGATCCTTGTTTATTGTTGATGTTTTGGAGCGAGAATTATTGCACATTTGGGCAGAGGAAGGACTGACAAAGAAGAACCTTGTAGGGGTTGCTGATGAGGGTTGATTGCTCTGTTCAGTAAAATTTCTGTTGATTTACCAAAGGTATTGTTTTGTTGTGATAATGAGTTGGTTTTGTTTTTAAGTTTGACAAAGACATCATCATCCCGGAGAATTTGCACCAACCGTTTGTTTCTTCTTTGTCTCTGTTTAGACTTTCTTCTCCAATCCTTTGTTGGTGTTTTTTTTTTGCTTTGGTTGGTCTGCTTGCAGTTGTGTTTTGGCGATAGGGTTAGTTTTGTTTTTGTAATTTTCTGATGTTGTAGTGGTCTCTTACCTTGGACCTCACATTTGAGGGTTGATTGCTACGTCTTTCGTGTAGTTTGGTTTGATAGAGTTTCTGTTGATTACTACTAGGGGTGTGGTTTTGTTGTGATAATGGGTGGGTTATGATTTACTAGGGGGTGTGGTTTTGTTGTGATGATGGGTGGGTTATGTTTTTAGGTGTCTCACTAATAGTATTTTGGTTGGTTGTACATCTTTGCGGTTCTTATTTTGTGTCGTTGTGAGGCTTTGGCTTAACGTATGATTGACGTTAGTGTGTATGTCAACTTAATTGTGTGACACACTTTTAAGTAATGATGCAATTTTTGTCTTGTCCTTCTTTTATTGATGTAATTATACTTTTATGTACTTTGTTTGAATCAATACATTATTTTCTCTTGTTGATATAAAAAAACAAAAGAAGAAGAAGAAAGTGTTAAAAGAAAACACTCTGTTTTGCCCATGGTGGGTTGGGTTTAAATTCAGGAAGATAATACTGCATATTTGGAAAGTTATCTCATTAGTAGTTTTCTGGTCGATTTGGAGCAGAAGAACGATTGCATATTCAATAGCCATCAACCGGATTTGACTACTTTATGTGAACTCATAAAGGTTAGTGTTGCTCTTTCAATCAAGTCTCACTTCCCAGGAATCTTTACTTGGAGGATGATTTTGTTGCAAACCTTTAACATGTTCGATATAGTATTAGTTGAATGCGGCGATTCCAACAACTTTTGCTGGGTATAAATTTTTTTGGGCATGGCTGTTGAAATTTCTCCAACTGTGTTGTTTCTTTTCGTTCGTTTTTTTGTAGGGGTTTTCTCAGGTTGCACATGATTGGTTTTTCTATTGACTGCCTAGTTGGAATGCAAGGGCACTCTTTGGCCCCATGTTTTGTTGCACATTTTTTTGGTGTTTTCAATAAAATTAAAAAAATAATCACATTAGGCAAGGATTTCCATAAAATTTCATCTTTAAAAATTGTCAAATTCCTTTCTTTCCCTTGACCATTTTTTAAACAAAGAAATGGCTAATGATAGATTCACTTAATTGGAATTGGGTTAAATAGATAAGTATATAAGATGTGCTAAAATAAAAATCAACAAAGATAAATAAAATGACATGAAAAGCATTAAGATTACAAAATGTAAAATTTTGGATTATCATGGGCCTCAAGTAAAAAATTTAATCTCCTTGCCAGATTAAACAAAAGTAGGAGCTTTGGTTATTCATAAGCCTTGATGACTACACAATATTATTATTTTTTTGCTACACAGATTTATTTATTTATTTTTTAAATTTTTTATTCCAGAAGCAATTGTGCCAACAAGTTTAGTAAAAACTTTTGCATATTAATATACTACTATAGCAAATACAATGGCTGCACTATATATATGTTGGAAGGTTGTGCATGGTGGTAGTGACCTCCAATCATACTTTGGCATTTTTTCAAGTACTGGAAAACAGTGATAGAAGATCTGATTCAAAGGTGGAGTGAATATCTTTTTTCTAAAATGAAAAAGAAAAAAAAATGACCAGACCAACACCATTTCTTCCCTTTCTTTTTCTTGAGCATCTCACTTGGTATATATATGCAAACCATTCTTTTCATTCTTGTACTAATAAATTCGGTAGATTGAACACCACTTGAAAAAGAAAAGAAGAAAACTACAAGAAACAACCGTCGTGAACATACTCTTTCTCTTAGTTTTGATTCTATAACTATATATAAGAATGTAACAAGTCTCTAACTCATATTATAGTATCTACTCTAAGACCAGATTCACATTTCACTCACACACACACAAAGAAAGAAACCTAAAAACTCACTCAGAAGCAACTGACCCCTTCCTTTTTCCATGTAGGTAGCTTGCCACTGTCACATTCTTCCGGGGGCACGAAGAAAAGAAACAAAAAGAAAAAAGGAACCCTGCATGGCTTAACATGAAAAAAAAAAAAAAAAAAAAAGAGAAAGTAAAAGGAAAAGAAAAGAAGAATGTCCAATACAAAAGAGACTTAACATGCGTGGAATGGAAGAACTAATGCTTCTTTTTATGTCCTCACCAATCCCTCTTGATATTTCTATGCCTTCTTTTCATTCATGAAGATACTGAAACAGTCAAATGCAAAATTACAATGAAAAGAACCACATCTAATTAGCTAATTAGTCGTGCTCTTTGCATAGAAACAGCCACTCAAGAAATTGAGGTAAAACTGTGTACATCTTGCTCTCCGTAGACTCTTTTTTAGCAAGAATATTATGCACCGGGTAGTCCTTTTTTTTTAATCATGTTCTTTGTCTTGCCAATCTGGTCTGCCTAATGTGAACTCCAAGCTCGGGTTCTTCTGATCCATATCAGAACTTAAATATCTCTTCACACGAGTCAAATCACTTTCCTGAAATGTTTTGGAGATGAGATACAATTATTTCTTAATTGATGCCTCTCATGTTAGACTATTTGTAACATATGCAGATGAAAGAACAATGAAAGAAAGAAAATTTGTGCCCCATGATGGAGATAATGTTTCTATGAATTTTGGTATTAAAATTGTATTAAATAAATTTGTTAAATTTGTAAGATTTCATTTTAATTCAATACCTCTATCTGATGCCCGGATCTTTGTTGTGATGGCAAGGTTAACGGCTCTAAGCCCATCCATATCATTGTAGTTATTTTGCAGCCAAGCCTCTCTACTGCTGAAATTTTACATAAAACATTGTTAGTCTTTAATTGTACTGTTCTGCAATTAAATGTTCCTATTATAGGGAAATATGTACAAGTTCATTAGATACAAAAAAGTCCTAACTTGTTGAGAGTTGATAATAGACCTAAAGTTTATAGTCATCAAATTACTTAGTAGTAGTTATCATTAAAGTACGTATAGCATTTACTAGTTTGGTGTGAAGGTATCTGGTTAGTCAAAATTTTAACAACTATCATCTAAGTTTTTCAGAGACAATTATTAATTTTCTTGACAGGAAACATGTAGAAATATTTAAATGAGTCACAAGCAACTTAAAAACTAGAAGGCATTTTTCACAATGTCAATTCTATGTGAAGTTCTTACACTTAGGATTGGATTATTATAGTTATTTCCTAGTAGAATTAGAGTTTTGGCTGTAAGCCTCTTGGCTAAGTAGAAATTAACTCAACCTACCAATTACATTCCCACTAAAATTAATCAACATTCGAAAACTTTTTTTTTTTTTTGGAAAAACATTAAGTTCAATCACTAATCCAACCATCCACGCACCAGTCTCCTTTTTGGTGGTAAAAAAATAATATGCCTATTCAAAATTATGGGTGGGTATATATGCATGTATGCAGATCTTTATTAGTCTTATGAGAATTGGATCAAACAATCACGGAGCAAAGGAATGAAAAGTATAGAACGGGTTAAGCTTGCAAAAATGTATTCAAACCTTGTACTCCAAGTTTTGCAGATGTATATACCATCCAAACTTTAGAGTCAACTCTATAAATGACAACTTAATTCATACCAAAACATTTAATGATTGATTAAAAGAACACCTATGATTAATAGCAAGATGTAATACTAGAAGGAAATTGGGCTGTAGATGTGCTTGATAGCAAAGCTACAACCAGGTCCACCATGTTTTTCCGGTCCCATCTTATTGCCGAGTTTGCTGAAAAGGAACCTATTGTTTCTCGCTCCTCAACTAAAGCAAAGTATCGTGCCCTTGCTTAGGCTGTTGCTGAACTTAGTTATGCTTCTCTCAGATTTTCATATTTCTTCCCCTAATCATGTTTTATGGTGTGACAGCTTGCTTGTTTTCATTTTTCAGAAAACACTTTTCAGAAAATTCTACTTTCTTATTTTTGTATTTTTTTTTTATTTTTACTGAATTTTTTTAATATTTTAAGCAATTTTTTTACTTTTTTTACACACCTAACATAATACACATAAAAAGTAAAAAACTATAAAAAAATCTTTTAAAAATTCACTAAATACAAAATACAAAAAAAAATATAAGTAATTCAGTACATTTTTTTTTGTATTTTATGTATTTATTATTTTTAAAATATTTTTTTACAATTTTTACTTTTTAGATACATCTAACTAAGGTGCATCTAAAAAGTAAAAAAAATGTTTAAAATTTAAAAATTTCACTAAAACAAAAGAATACGAAAACCCAAATTTAATTTTCAAAAAATTTAATCCAAAAAACTCAAACCAAACACACTGTATTTTTCCTTTTCTTTATCTTCTAATCCCATTTTCATGCAAGCTCTAAGCATATTGCTGTTGATTATCACTATACTTGTGAGAGGGTTCCTCTTATCAAATCGCTGACATCTTTATTGGGGGTGTTTGGTGCAGCTTTTTGAGCCAGCTTTATGGCTTCTGGCTTTTAAAAATTATTTTGACTGTTTGGTTAAACTTATTTCAAACAGTTCTGATTCTAACAACTTATTTTAAGTCAAAAAAGCTGATTCTGAGAAGCTGCTCACCTTGCTTCTGATTATCAGCTTCTGCTGTGGACATGTTAATTCACGTTATACTCTTATATTTTTTTTTTTTATTTTTTTAAAATAGAAAAAGACCCAATAGACATAAAATATTATTATTATTTTTTATGAAAATGTAGATAAATAGTGATATAAAAAATAAAAATTTAATTGAAAAAGCTACTTCACAGCTTATTTAACAAACACTACTCAGCAACTTAAATCTATAATCCACAGCTATACAAACAGATTAGCAGCTTCTGATTAAAGTCATAATCTATAATCTGTTAAGCTATAATCTATAATCTGTTTTAACAGCTACACCAAACAGCACCATTAAGTCATTGTCAACTTCTTGTTTTTATTTTTTTCAAAGCAATCTCATGGTCTATTCCCCTCTCATTCTCTTGAGGGGGGCCATGATAAGGATTCAGTTTGAACTTAAGTTCTAGCTAATGCTCAGCCTATCAAAGTTCATCACAACAGTACTCAACCTAATAGCAAGTCACTATAAAGTAATAAGGCTCCTATAATTGAACTAACAAATTCAGTTAGAACTAGAGACGGTTAGAGAGTTAGTTAGATTTAGTTAAGAGTTAGAATTAACTCTAGTACAGTTAGTTTCTGTGTAATACATGTATAAAAGATGTAACTCTTGTATAATTTTATTAAGTTGAATAAGAACTTAGATTTTCTTCATTTTGTCTATATCAAACAATAGTGCCTTAACCTCGTTGAGGTCGTTTGATACAAACTCAATACATGCCATTCATTATATTTTTTTTTCTTCTATAGTATAGTTACAAGTTTAATGTTTTGAATATATATTAGTTTCACAATTTTGAATTTCTAATAAAAAAATAATTAAAAATTTAACCATTGAATCAGATAGAGTATGATACAGTGCTTGATATCAATAATTTATGGAGAAAAGCTTTGATATGAAACTTTCTCTGAATGAGAAACGTAGATCAGAAGTACATTATAGAAAATGAATGGAAATTGTCTTATAGTGAACATTTCTTCATTCACAATAAATTATACTTATTCCGAATCACCACCTTATTGATCAATGAATTGAATCATTAATAAATAGAATTTTAACATCTCATGTTTATAAAGGCAAGCAACGAAGGAAAAAGAAAAAAAATCTCAATGGTAGTTGTCATCCTTTTTAACATGTTATATTATGATTCTAATTTTTTTTTTTATTATATTTTTCTAACACGATTTTCACAATTACAAGAGAGGACTTTTTTTTTTTTTTTTTTTTATTAGATTTTATGATTGATAAGATGGTGATAACATAGTTTCTTCTTCCTTTTTCATTTATTTATAATTTTTTGTTCTTTTTGTTGGGTGATAATTTACAATTATCATGAAATTTACATAAGACAAGACATTTTATTTTAAATATGTAATAAAATCCAATAATACAAAATGAAAATCATATAACAAATCAAATAACTTGACAATTACATAAGAAACCCCCAAACAAATATAAGAAGGGAAAAAAAAATAAATCGTAATGTTATTTTTTGATATAATGCAATTAACCAAGAAAGGCCATAAACATAAGTAGGGATGGTTACCGATATGTTAATTAATGGAGTAAGATAGTTCTAAAATCAAGTGATCTATCATAATCATTGAGTTGTACGCAAATTAGAAGAGATAGTAAATTATCATCCTCAAAATTGGGATAAGTAGGTTTCACTTTGATTCTTATAGCACTCTCTTCTTTTATCTTTATTAGGATTTATCTTTGATTTTGATTCAATAAAATTTATTATTTTACCGATCAAAAAAATTCTTCTTCTTCTCCTTTTGTTTCCTATGAATTAGTTGCCTAACTATTGATGTATCATTATTATAGGGATGCACAACTTGTAGGTGAGTAAGCTGATCATCCATCCTAGCTCCAGTTCTTCTTCAAATATGTACATATATTAGAATGTCATCCGACATTACTTCTAAATGAGATGCCTTTGATGTTTCTTCTTAAGGATTGCATAATTTTTTAAAGCATCTCCTGTGGTCTGCTAAACCACTTGTCATTGCTAAGTTATAATAGATTGGAAAAAATGAACACTCCACTAGTGTGCTATAATGGTTGCAAAATCTGCTACCTGAGCTTTCTTTTTTTTGATCAGCTAAAAAAACTCTTTATTGATGCTACCTGAGCTTTCACAACCATCTTTCCTAGCAAAAATTACCCCCTCAATTCCCCAAAATTAAAACTCTCTTAAGATAAAAACCCACAAAAAAAAAAAAAAAAAAAATAAAAAAAATCATAAATCCAAGTAAATAAATTAAATAGTTTAAAAGCAAATATGATAAAAAATACAATACCAAAAATCTTAATGAACAATACATTCATAAAATCTAATAAAAAGCTATGAGATAAAAATCATATGCACATACATACAATCTATTGGAGCCATAAGTTTGTCTTTTGCCTTGTACTCGGATTTTCATTAAATAAAATTTCATTTTACCGGTAAAAAAATATTGGAGCCATAAGCTCTATGTAACACTTTCCTATAGCTCGATAGTTGAGCCGAAGTAGAATGTATATGGATTGTTGAAAGTTGAACATTTAAATCAGAAAGAGAGGAAGAGAGAGGGATGCGTGAGAGGGGATGGAGATCATCTGAGATGAAAAGTCGTGAGGGAGAGAGAGGAGGCTTGATGGTGGGATATAGTGATTTTTTTTTAAGGATATATTGTGTGATGGCCTTGTAGAGAATTCTGTGAAAGTGAGATCAATGGTGTGAGATAGGAGATCAACGCTTTGTGTAGGGAGTTTTAAGAGAGAGCAACAACTAATATTTTTGATTAGCCCTTGTGCCAAAATAGTATTTACATGTGTAGAGTAATATTTCCGAACTTTGATACTTTGACACCGTACAATGTCAAATTAGAGCTTCCACATTGTCATTTTGGCATTCACCAATGCAAATGCACTTATTATATAAAAACATTTTATTTTTTGAAATAATAAAATAGAGACAAGTATACTTCATAAAATAACAATGTTAGAGTCAGAAATTTAATTCAAAATTAATAAAAATTTAATTGTGCAGATAACACAACTCACAATGTACTAAATATAGATTTAGACGGTGTACTTTATTTTCTGATCACTTTTTAAATTACTTGACTTTTTAAAAAATTCATATCAAACAATGCCTAAGGATATGTAGTATATATATATATATACATACAAGTATACACAAATACAAACAATAGGATCACCCGTGTATATTATAGTTTTCAGTACGCTTTGAAAAAAGGAGAGCACTTAAAGTCAAGGCAGTGGTCTTTTTGGTCATATATGTATTCTCCTCATGAAGACAACAAGGGCCAAAGTTTAATAATTAAAAATAGTAACAATTTCAATTAGAAATAGTTCTAAAAAAAAAGTAATAAAGTGTTACAGTGGTTGCTTTCTCTTATCCTAATTAGCTTTTGATTACGTTTCTAGCTCTTTTATTTATTTATTTTTTTAAATATCCAACAAAAGCAACATATCTCAGCTCATTAGAAAATCTTCCAAAACAAAAAGATTTTAAAAGAGAGAAGAAACTAAACTAAACTAAAACAAAACAAAGCAAAGGCTGCCACAAGAACCCCTTTTTATATTCTTCATCAAAATGTGGACGTGTGATTTGATTTCTAGGTTAGGGCACCATGCAAAAGAAGAAAAAAAAAAAAAAAAATGGAAAAGCCAACTGTTCAGAAAAAAATATTCAAAAAATATTTAAAATATAAAATATATGAGATAGAGTTTGGATATGACTCACACTACATCAAAGTTTAGATTTTATTTTATTGAGGAAAGCATTGTAATTTAGTCTTATCAAATTTTAATTATGAATATTTGTTATGTAATTAGATTTTAGTCTTTTGATGCTATTATTTTTAATGTATGACTATATTTTTTATATGATTTGATATATAATTGTATTAGTGATATTTACACATATTCTAATACCATTATTTAAAATCATGATCATGTGGGCATTTCACAATATGAGGGAGAGAGAGAGAGAGAGAGAGAGGGGGGGGGGGGGGGAGGTGCTACCTAGAAGACCCATTACTCCAAAGAGTAGTAGAAGGGAAATCTGTCTGTTGTTGCATAGTCCCATCAGATGGACCACTTTGGTCAATAAGCCTACTCAAGCTGCCCACTGTAGAGGTATCTTCTTCTCCAGAACCATCCGATTGGCCTTCAATAAAAACCCAAATTGTCCAAGCTTGTCAATGGCTGCTTTTGTATCTATTCATATACTTATCAAGTGCACATAATGTATATATATATCTATATATTTATGGATCATGTGATTATGTATATGTATATATGTATACAAAGCATGTATGCCTTTCTGCATCCATTTGGAGTTGTATACACAATAGGGTTTACTAGAATTAAGTATTCCAAATGGGGTATTCTACAAAATTTGATTTTCATCCATTAAAAAAAAAAAAGAAAATAAAAATAAATTGTGGGTATAGAAAAAAAGAGAGAAAATAAGCAAAGCTGGATAAAAAAGAAAAGAAAAGAAAAGAAGATGAAAGCTAAGCAATACGAATTACCTGAGGAAGCTGCAGGCTTGTCAGTGGTTTTAACAGTTCGATACATCTGCAAAGTCATTGGGAAGCATTTGCAAAGACAATTGAATGGAATGAGAATTAAGTGTGAAACAAGAATGATAAAGAAAGTTAATAAAGAAAAAGAAAAAGAAAGAAATATTATCAGTACCTATTTCAGATCTCTCTCTCTCTCTCTCTCCCTCTCTCTCTCTCTCTCTCTCTCTTCTCTCATTACCTGTGCGACCTTCTGGGCATCTGGGTCTTTTTGTCTTGGTTTCTTCATTAATCACGAGGTTGATGTTTGTTAAGGTAATAGTAATGAGCTGTATTATTGCAAAATGATTACTTACTTTTGTCTGTTATCATTCTACTTTTCTCTCTCTCTCTCTCTCTCTTCGAAGATCAGACTTCTCTTATACAAGTCCTATTCTTTAATTCATTCATTCATGCATTCACTCCACATATCGGCTACTGTGCCGGAGCAATAGACGGAGACCGCCCCAGACATCACAAACAGAGCTGAAGAGAGAGACAGAGAGAGAAAGAGAGAGGGTTTGTTTCTTTTTTGCTGTGCCTGTAAATGGCTCTTGACATGAGCGAGTGCCGGAGCAATAGACGGGGACCGCCCCAGACATCACAAACAGAGCTGAAGAGAGAGACAGAGAGAGAAAGAGAGAGGGTTTGTTTCTTTTTTGCTGTACCTGTAAATGGCTCTTGACATGAGCGAGCGTAAGATCTTTGACATCCATGAGCTCAAGAACTGACTTTGGAGTAGCCCCTAAAATCAAAACCAAAAAAAAAAATGAGATCTAATCTAAGCATACGCCCAACAAAGCCAAACATTAAAAACAAAGGGTAATTTTTGTTTTCTCATTAAAAAAATTAAGAAAATCAGGGAAAGAGGAACAGATCTATGTACTTTCATGGCCACCAAGAAGCTCAACAGCATGAACAAATCGAGCATGAAGCATGCTCGTCCAACGCATCCTCGGCGCCCTCATGCTCCGTTTAGTCGGAAGCTTGGGCATGAACCTTGATCTCATCATCCCATGAGAGACCTCATGATGAGAAGGCCCAACACCATACTGATTGTGATGGTGGTGGTGCACTTGGTATGACGGCGGAGATAGCCCGTTAAACCTGCCAGCACCACTGCCAATCCGATAAGGTGACACCGATGCATTAGGCCCCGAGTTCAAGATAGACATAGGATCTAAACTAGTCCCGAAATAAGGCAAATTAGACGGCGAGTGAGAGAGCGAAGACGAGCACAAAGAGGGGGAAGAAGAAGAGGGTGATAGTGAGGATGACCAAGTAGTAGGATAGGGCATTTGATACAAGGACAACTTGGGATCTCTATCTCTGGAAACATGGTCCACAGGCAAGAATGGGAATGAACGGTTGTGATACACCGGAATACCCTTTATAGGCCTTTGCCCATCCGATACATCGAGCAACGAAACGCCATGGTTTATGTGATTTAACTGGGTGGTTGGGTGGTGGCTATGGTGATTCTGATGATGATGATGATGATAAAGGTTTCGTGGTTGTTCTTCAGCTCCAATTCCACCAGTGAAATTTGTGTTTGCCGGGTGTGCTAGAGAGAGCTCGGTGTCGGTTCTGAAACAAACCGTGGTTTTGGACTTGTGAGATTCACGGCGGCTCGAGAGTTCGAAGCTTGTGTTTAATCCAATGTTGTTGTTGTTGTTGCAAATCGATGGTGATGAACAAGTGTCGGGAGGGCTAATGTGGAGAGAGAGATCAGGAACTGGGTTCGAAGAGGGTTCAATGCAAATCCCTTCCAAGGGCATTTTTATTGGATTCTATTCTATAACCAAATGATGGCCTTTCTTTGGCTAATTCCAATTGACTCCAGTAAATAAAGAAAAAAAAGAAAAGAAAAGAGTGTTTGTAAGTGGTTCTTGAGCTTTTTGATTTTCTTGGAGATTTAGGATAGAGAAGCTTGCTTGTAAGAAGTATATAAAGCTAGAAAAGAAAACACCTTGTTATGCTTTCAAGACTAAAGGAGAGACAACTTAAAGAGGGACGAGAAGTAAAAGAAAGACTCTTCCCCATATCTTCTTCTTCTTCAAATAGACAATACTACAAAGAGAGAGAGAGAGAGAGAGAGAGAGAGAGAGAGAGGTGTTTTATGAAGCAATGGAATGGGCAAAAATTAAATAAAAGAGGAATTCCAGAAAGGCATGGAAAGGAGGATTTGGGTCTGGTTTCCTCGAGAGTATATCTCGGAAAAAGACACTAGCTAGAGCAATTAAGCTCTCTCTCTCTCTCCCTCTCTCTATAGTCAAAACACGCAAAGCACATAACAAAAACAAAAACATCAAAACATGAAACAATAAAAAAGAAAAAAAAAGAAAAGAAGAAAAAGCAGATATGGTCTCTTTTGATTTCCTTCCCCGGAGACGACGGAAAGGGTCACTGCTGTGATTAGAACACAGAGTGACTGCTGTGGTTCAATTTTAAGGTGTATTATGTATATATTTTTATGATCCGACCGTTCATTTTATAGGGTTTGTTAAGTTGCAATTTCATTCTACCAAAAATCATATTAATCAGATATCATGACTATATGATCGATTAACATATTTTTATGCAGTTTTTCAAAAGAATTTATTGTTTATTTTTTGGTTTATCGATCATATAGTTATTGATATCCGATTAATATGATTTTTTGGTAGGAATGAAGTACTCAACAAACCCTATAAAATGAACGGTTCGGATCATAAAAATATATACATAATACACCTAAAATTGAACCACAGCAGTCACTGCTGTGTTTTAACCACAGCAGTGACCCGTTGTCCGGAGACGACGGGATAAAAATGTTAGAGAGAGAAAGAGAGCCTCATGTGTGATCCCTTTT
>JAPPVO010000059.1:117312127-117338422 GCA_030407325.1 Camellia japonica | reverse complement strand
TTCTTCCCTTTCTTTTTCTTGAGCATCTCACTTGGTATATATATGCAAACCATTCTTTTCATTCTTGTACTAATAAATTCGGTAGATTGAACACCACTTGAAAAAGAAAAGAAGAAAACTACAAGAAACAACCGTCGTGAACATACTCTTTCTCTTAGTTTTGATTCTATAACTATATATAAGAATGTAACAAGTCTCTAACTCATATTATAGTATCTACTCTAAGACCAGATTCACATTTCACTCACACACACACAAAGAAAGAAACCTAAAAACTCACTCAGAAGCACCTGACCCCCTTCCTTTTTCCATGTAGGTAGCTTGCCACTGTCACATTCTTCCGGGGGCACGAAGAAAAGAAACAAAAAGAAAAAAGGGAACCCTGCATGGCTTAACATGAAAAAAAAAAAAAAAAAAAGAGAAAGTAAAAGGAAAAGAAAAGAAGAATGTCCAATACAAAAGAGACTTAACATGCGTGGAATGGAAGAACTAATGCTTCTTTTTATGTCCTCACCAATCCCTCTTGATATTTCTATGCCTTCTTTTCATTCATGAAGATACTGAAACAGTCAAATGCAAAATTACAATGAAAAGAACCACATCTAATTAGCTAATTAGTCGTGCTCTTTGCATAGAAACAGCCACTCAAGAAATTGAGGTAAAACTGTGTACATCTTGCTCTCCGTAGACTCTTTTTTAGCAAGAATATTATGCACCGGGTAGTCCTTTTTTTTTAATCATGTTCTTTGTCTTGCCAATCTGGTCTGCCTAATGTGAACTCCAAGCTCGGGTTCTTCTGATCCATATCAGAACTTAAATATCTCTTCACACGAGTCAAATCACTTTCCTGAAATGTTTTGGAGATGAGATACAATTATTTCTTAATTGATGCCTCTCATGTTAGACTATTTGTAACATATGCAGATGAAAAGAACAATGAAAGAAAGAAAATTTGTGCCCCATGATGGAGATAATGTTTCTATGAATTTTGGTATTAAAATTGTATTAAATAAATTTGTTAAATTTGTAAGATTTCATTTTAATTCAATACCTCTATCTGATGCCCGGATCTTTGTTGTGATGGCAAGGTTAACGGTCTAAGCCCATCCATATCATTGTAGTTATTTTGCAGCCAAGCCTCTCTACTGCTGAAATTTTACATAAAACATTGTTAGTCTTTAATTGTACTGTTCTGCAATTAAATGTTCCTATTATAGGGAAATATGTACAAGTTCATTAGATACAAAAAAGTCCTAACTTGTTGAGAGTTGATAATAGACCTAAAGTTTATAGTCATCAAATTACTTAGTAGTAGTTATCATTAAAGTACGTATAGCATTTACTAGTTTGGTGTGAAGGTATCTGGTTAGTCAAAATTTTAACAACTATCATCTAAGTTTTTCAGAGACAATTATTAATTTTCTTGACAGGAAACATGTAGAAATATTTAAATGAGTCACAAGCAACTTAAAAACTAGAAGGCATTTTTCACAATGTCAATTCTATGTGAAGTTCTTACACTTAGGATTGGATTATTATAGTTATTTCCTAGTAGAATTAGAGTTTTGGCTGTAAGCCTCTTGGCTAAGTAGAAATTAACTCAACCTACCAATTACATTCCCACTAAAATTAATCAACATTCGAAAACTTTTTTTTTTTTTTGGAAAAACATTAAGTTCAATCACTAATCCAACCATCCACGCACCAGTCTCCTTTTTGGTGGTAAAAAAATAATATGCCTATTCAAAATTATGGGTGGGTATATATGCATGTATGCAGATCTTTATTAGTCTTATGAGAATTGGATCAAACAATCACGGAGCAAAGGAATGAAAAGTATAGAACGGGTTAAGCTTGCAAAAATGTATTCAAACCTTGTACTCCAAGTTTTGCAGATGTATATACCATCCAAACTTTAGAGTCAACTCTATAAATGACAACTTAATTCATACCAAAACATTTAATGATTGATTAAAAGAACACCTATGATTAATAGCAAGATGTAATACTAGAAGGAAATTGGGCTGTAGATGTGCTTGATAGCAAAGCTACAACCAGGTCCACCATGTTTTTCTCGGTCCCAATCTTATTGCCGAGTTTGCTGAAAAGGAACCTATTGTTTCTCGCTCCTCAACTAAAGCAAAGTATCGTGCCCTTGCTTAGGCTGTCGCTGAACTTAGTTATGCTTCTCTCAGATTTTCATATTTCTTCCCCTAATCATGTTTTATGGTGTGACAGCTTGCTTGTTTTCATTTTTCAGAAAACACTTTTCAGAAAATTCTACTTTCTTATTTTTTGTATTTTTTTTTTATTTTTACTGAATTTTTTTAATATTTTAAGCAATTTTTTTACTTTTTAGACACACCTAACATAAATACACATAAAAAGTAAAAAAACTATAAAAAAATCTTTTAAAAATTCACTAAATACAAAAAATACAAAAAAAATATAAGAATTCAGTACATTTTTTTTTGTATTTTTATGTATTTATTAATTTTTTAAAATATTTTTTTACAAATTTTTACTTTTTAGATACATCTAACTAAGGTGCATCTAAAAAAGTAAAAAAAATGTTTAAAATTTAAAAAATATTCACTAAAAACAAAAGAATACGAAAACCAAAAAATTTAATTTTCAAAAAATTTAATCCAAAAAACTCAAACCAAACACACTGTATTTTTTCCTTTTCTTTATCTTCTAATCCCATTTTCATGCAAGCTCTAAGCATATTGCTGTTGATTATCACTATACTTGTGAGAGGGTTCCTCTTATCAAATCGCTGACATCTTTATTGGGGGTGTTTGGTGCAGCTTTTTTGAGCCAGCTTATGGCTTCTGGCTTTTAAAAAGTTATTTTGGACTGTTTGGTTAAACTTATTTCAAACAGCTTCTGATTCTAACAACTTATTTTAAGTCAAAAAAGCTGATTCTGAGAAGCTGCTCACCCCTTGCTTCTGATTATCAGCTTCTGCTGTGGACATGTTAATTCACGGTTATACTCTTATATTTTTTTATTTTTATTTTTTTAAAAATAGAAAAAGACCCAAATAGACTATAAAATATTATTATTATTTTTTATGAAAAATGTAGATAAATAGTGAATAATAAAAAATAAAAATTAATTGAAAAAGCTACTTCACAGCTTATTTAACAAACACTACTCAGCAACTTAAATCTATAATCCAACAGCTATACCAAACAGATTAGCAGCTTCTGATTAAAGTCATAATCTATAATCTGTTAAGCTATAATCTATAATCTGTTTTAACAGCTACACCAAACAGCACCATTAAGTCATTGTCAACTTCTTGTTTTTATTTTTTTCAAAGCAATCTCATGGTCTATTCCCCTCTCATTCTCTTGAGGGGGGCCATGATAAGGATTCAGTTTGAACTTAAGTTCTAGCTAATGCTCAGCCTATCAAAGTTCATCACAACAGTACTCAACCTAATAGCAAGTCACTATAAAGTAATAAGGCTCCTATAATTGAACTAACAAATTCAGTTAGAACTAGAGACGGTTAGAGAGTTAGTTAGATTTAGTTAAGAGTTAGAATTAACTCTAGTACAGTTAGTTTCTGTGTAATACATGTATAAAAGATGTAACTCTTGTATAATTTTATTAAGTTGAATAAGAACTTAGATTTTCTTCATTTTGTCTATATCAAACAATAGTGCCTTAACCTCGTTGAGGTCGTTTGATACAAACTCAATACATGCCATTCATTATATTTTTTTTTCTTCATAGTATAGTTACAAGTTTAATGTTTTGAATATATATTAGTTTCACAATTTTGAATTTCTAATAAAAAATAAAATTAAAAATTTAACCATTGAATCAGATAGAGTATGATACAGTGCTTGATATCAATAATTTATGGAGAAAAGCTTTGATATGAAACTTTCTCTGAATGAGAAACGTAGATCAGAAGTACATTATAGAAAATGAATGGAAATTGTCTTATAGTGAACATTTCTTCATCTAAAATAAATTATACTTATTCCGAATCACCACCTTATTGATCAATGAATTGAATCATTAATAAATAGAATTTTAACATCTCATGTTTATAAAGGCAAGCAACGAAGGAAAAAGAAAAAAAAATCTCAATGGTAGTTGTCATCCTTTTTAACATGTTATATTATGATTCTAATTTTTTTTTTTATTATATTTTTCTAACACGATTTTCACAATTACAAGAGAGGACTTTTTTTTTTTTTTTTTTCTTTATTAGATTTTATGATTGATAAGATGGTGATAACATAGTTTCTTCTTCCTTTTTCATTTATTTATAATTTTTTGTTCTTTTGTTGGGTGATAATTTACAATTATCATGAAATTTACATAAGACAAGACATTTTATTTTAAATATGTAATAAAATCCAATAATATAAAATGAAAATCATATAACAAATCAAATAACTTGACAATTACATAAGAAAACCCCCAAACAAATATAAGAAGGGAAAAAAAAAAATAAATCGTAATGTTATTTTTGATATAATGCAATTAACCAAGAAAGGCCATAAACATAAGTAGGGATGGTTACCGATATGTTAATTAATGGAGTAAGATAGTTCTAAAATCAAGTGATCTATCATAATCATTGAGTTGTACGCAAATTAGAAGAGAATAGTAAATTATCATCCTCAAAATTGGGATAAGTAGGTTTCACTTTGATTCTTATAGCACTCTCTTCTTTTATCTTTATTAGGATTTATCTTTGATTTTGATTCAATAAAATTTATTATTTTACCGATCAAAAAAATTCTTCTTCCTCCTTTTGTTTCCTATGAATTAGTTGCCTAACTATTGATGTATCATTATTATAGGGATGCACAACTTGTAGGTGAGTAAGCTGATCATCCATCCTAGCTCCAGTTCTTCTTCAAATATGTACATATATTAGAATGTCATCCGACATTACTTCTAAATGAGATGCCTTTGATGTTTCTTCTTAAGGATTGCATAATTTTTTAAAGCATCTCCTGTGGTCTGCTAAACCACTTGTCATTGCTAAGTTATAATAGATTGGAAAAAAATGAACACTCCACTAGTGTGCTATAATGGTTGCAAAATCTGCTACCTGAGCTTTCGTTTTTTTGATCAGCTAAAAAAACTCTTTATTGATGCTACCTGAGCTTTCACAACCATCTTTCCAGCAAAAATTACCCCCTCAATTCCCCAAAATTAAAACTCTCTTGAAAATAAAAACCCACAAAAAAAAAAAAAAAAAAAATCATAAATTCAAGTAATAAATTAAATAGTTTAAAAGCAAATATGATAAAAAATACAATATCAAAAATCTTAATGAACAATACATTCATAAAATCTAATAAAAAACTATGAGATAAAAAATCATATGCACATACATACAATCTATTGGAGCCATAAGTTTGTCTTTTGCCTTGTACTCGGATTTTCATTAAATAAAATTTCATTTTGCCGGTAAAAAAAATATTGGAGCCATAAGCTCTATGTAACACTTTCTTAAGCTCGATAGTTGAGCCGAAGTAGAATGTATATGGATTGTTGAAAGTTGAACATTTAAATCAGAAAGAGAGGAAGAGAGAGGGATGCGTGAGAGGGGATGGAGATCATCTGAGATGAAAAGTCGTGAGGGAGAGAGAGGAGGCTTGATGGTGGGATATAGTGATTTTTTTTTAAGGATATATTGTGTGATGGCCTTGTAGAGAATTCTGTGAAAGTGAGATCAATGGTGTGAGATAGGGAGATCAACGCTTTGTGTAGGGAGTTTTAAGAGAGAGCAACAACTAATATTTTTGATTAGCCCTTGTGCCAAAATAGTATTTACATGTGTAGAGTAATATTTCCGAACTTTGATACTTTGACACTGTACAATGTCAAATTAGAGCTTCCACATTGTTATTTTGGCATTCACCAATGCAAATGCACTTATTATATAAAAACATTTTATTTTTTGAAATAATAAAATAGAGACAAGTATACTTCATAAAATAACAATGTTAGAGTCAGAAATTTAATTCAAAAATTAATAAAAATTTAATTGTGCAGATAACACAACTCACAATGTACTAAATATAGATTTAGACAGTGTACTTTATTTTCTGATCACTTTTTAAATTACTTGACTTTTTAAAAAATTCATACCAAACAATGCCTAAGGATATGTAGTATATATATATATATACATACAAGTACACACAAATACAAACAATAGGATCACCCGTGTATTATATAGTTTTCAGTACGCTTTGAAAAAAGGAGAGCACTTAAAGGCAAGGCAGTGGTCTTTTTGGTCATATATGTATTCTCCTCATGAAGACAACAAGGCCAGAGTTTAATAATTAAAAATAGTAACAATTTCAATTAGAAATAGTTCTAAAAAAAAGTAATAAAGTGTTACAGTGGTTGCTTTCTCTTATCCTAATTAGCTTTTGATTACGTTTCTAGCTCTTTTATTTATTTATTTATTTTAAATATCCAACAAAAGCAACATATCTCAGCTCATTAGAAAATCTTCCAAAACAAAAGATTTTAAAAGAGAGAAGAAACTAAACTAAACAAAACAAAACAAAAGCAAAGGCTGCCACAAGAACCCCTTTTTATATTCTTCAAAAATGTGGACGTGTGATTTGATTTCTAGGTTAGGGCACCATGCAAAAGAAGAAAAAAAAAAAAAATGGAAAAGCCAACTGTTCAGAAAAAAATATTCAAAAAATATTTAAAATATAAAATATATGAGATAGAGTTTGGATATGACTCACACTACATCAAAGTTTAGATTTTATTTTATTGAGGAAAGCATTGTAATTTAGTCCTATCAAAATTTTAATTATGAATATTTGTTATGGAATTAGATTTTAGTCTTTTGATGCTGTTATTTTTTAATGTATGACTATATTTTTTAATATGATTTGATATGTAATTATATTAGTGATATTTATACATATTCTAATACCATTATTTAAAATCATGATCATGTGGGCATTTCACAACATATGAGAGAGAGAGAGGGGGAAGAATGCTACCTAGAAGAATTACTCCAAAGAGTAGTAGAAGGGAAATCTGTCTGTTGTTGCATAGTCCCATCAGATGGACCACTTTGGTCAATAAGCCTACTCAAGCTGCCTACTGTAGAGGTATCTTCTTCTCCAGAACCATCCGATTGGCCTTCAATAAAAACCCAAATTTGTCCAAGCTTGTCAATGGCTGCTTTTGTATCTATTCATATACTTATCAAGTGCACATAATGTATATATATATATATATTTATGGATCATGTGATTATGTATATGTATATATGTATACAAAGCATGTATGCCTTTCTGCATCCATTTGGAGTTGTATACACAATAGGGTTTACTAGAATTAAGTATTCCAAATGGGGTATTCTACAAAATTTGATTTTCATCCATTAAAAAAAAAAAAGAAAATAAAAATAAATTGTGGGTATAGAAAAAAAGAGAGAAAATAAGCAAAGCTGGATAAAAAAGAAAAGAAAAGAAAAGAAGATGAAAGCTAAGCAATACGAATTACCTGAGGAAGCTGCAGGCTTGTCAGTGGTTTTAACAGTTCGATACATCTGCAAAGTCATTGGGAAGCATTTGCAAAGACAATTGAATGGAATGAGAATTAAGTGTGAAACAAGAATGATAAAGAAAGTTAATAAAGAAAAAGAAAAAGAAAGAAATATTATCAGTACCTATTTCAGATCTCTCTCTCTCTCTCTCTCCCTCTCTCTCTCTCTCTCTCTCTCTCTCTCTCTCATTACCTGTGCGACCTTCTGGGCATCTGGGTCTTTTTGTCTTGGTTTCTTCATTAATCACGAGGTTGATGTTTGTTAAGGTAATAGTAATGAGCTGTATTATTGCAAAATGATTACTTACTTTTGTCTGTTATCATTCTACTTTTCTCTCTCTCTCTCTCTCTTCGAAGATCAGACTTCTCTTATACAAGTCCTATTCTTTAATTCATTCATTCATGCATTCACTCCACATATCGGCTACTGTGCCGGAGCAATAGACGGAGACCGCCCCAGACATCACAAACAGAGCTGAAGAGAGAGACAGAGAGAGAAAGAGAGAGGGTTTGTTTCTTTTTTGCTGTGCCTGTAAATGGCTCTTGACATGAGCGAGTGCCGGAGCAATAGACGGGGACCGCCCCAGACATCACAAACAGAGCTGAAGAGAGAGACAGAGAGAGAAAGAGAGAGGGTTTGTTTCTTTTTTGCTGTACCTGTAAATGGCTCTTGACATGAGCGAGCGTAAGATCTTTGACATCCATGAGCTCAAGAACTGACTTTGGAGTAGCCCCTAAAATCAAAACCATCAAAAAAAAATATGAGATCTAATCTAAGCATACGCCCAACAAAGCCAAACATTAAAAAACAAAAGGGTAATTTTTGTTTTCTCATTAAAAAAATTAAGAAAATCAGGGAAAGAGGAACAAAATCTATGTACTTTCATGGCCACCAAGAAGCTCAACAGCATGAACAAATCGAGCATGAAGCATGCTCGTCCAACGCATCCTCGGCGCCCTCATGCTCCGTTTGGTCGGAAGCTTGGGCATGAACCTTGATCTCATCATCCCATGAGAGACCTCATGATGAGAAGGCCCAACACCATACTGATTGTGATGGTGGTGGTGCACTTGGTATGACGGCGGAGATAGCCCGTTAAACCTGCCAGCACCACCGCCAATCCGATAAGGTGACACCGATGCATTAGGCCCCGAGTTCAAGATAGACATAGGATCTAAACTAGTCCCGAAATAAGGCAAATTAGACGGCGAGTGAGAGAGCGAAGACGAGCACAAAGAGGGGGAAGAAGAAGAGGGTGATAGTGAGGATGACCAAGTAGTAGGATAGGGCATTTGATACAAGGACAACTTGGGATCTCTATCTCTGGAAACATGGTCCACAGGCAAGAATGGGAATGAACGGTTGTGATACACCGGAATACCCTTTATAGGCCTTTGCCCATCCGATACATCGAGCAACGAAACGCCATGGTTTATGTGATTTAACTGGGTGGTTGGGTGGTGGCTATGGTGATTCTGATGATGATGATGATGATAAAGGTTTCGTGGTTGTTCTTCAGCTCCAATTCCACCAGTGAAATTTGTGTTTGCCGGGTGTGCTAGAGAGAGCTCGGTGTCGGTTCTGAAACAAACCGTGGTTTTGGACTTGTGAGATTCACGGCGGCTCGAGAGTTCGAAGCTTGTGTTTAATCCAATGTTGTTGTTGTTGTTGCAAATCGATGGTGATGAACAAGTGTCGGGAGGGCTAATGTGGAGAGAGAGATCAGGAACTGGGTTCGAAGAGGGTTCAATGCAAATCCCTTCCAAGGGCATTTTTATTGGATTCTATTCTATAACCAAATGATGGCCTTTCTTTGGCTAATTCCAATTGACTCCAGTAAATAAAGAAAAAAAGAAAAGAAAAGAGTGTTTGTAAGTGGTTCTTGAGCTTTTTGATTTTCTTGGAGATTTAGGATAGAGAAGCTTGCTTGTAAGAAGTATATAAAGCTAGAAAAGAAAACACCTTGTTATGCTTTCAAGACTAAAGGAGAGACAACTTAAAGAGGGACGAGAAGTAAAAGAAAGACTCTTCCCCATATCTTCTTCTTCTTCAAATAGACAATACTACAAAGAGAGAGAGAGAGAGAGAGAGAGAGAGAGAGAGAGGTGTTTTATGAAGCAATGGAATGGGCAAAAATTAAATAAAAGAGGAATTCCAGAAAGGCATGGAAAGGAGGATTTGGGTCTGGTTTCCTCGAGAGTATATCTCGGAAAAAGACACTAGCTAGAGCAATTAAGGTCTCTCTCTCTCTCCCTCTCTCTATAGTCAAAACACGCAAAGCACATAACAAAAACAAAAACATCAAAACATGAAACAATAAAAAAGAAAAAAAAAGAAAAGAAGAAAAAGCAGATATGGTCTCTTTTGATTTCCTTCCCCGGAGACGACGGGATAAAAAATGTTAGAGAGAGAAAGAGAGCCTCATGTGTGATCCCTTTTCTCCCACTCTCTTTGCTTCTCTCTCATCCCATATAATATTTTTATGTTATTACTTCTAGAAATGCATTAATTGCAATTCCATGCTACGATAAAAAATAATAAAAAAATTCAAGTTCTCATGGGATTTTAAAGTTTATATTTTATATGTATATAACATGTACAAAATAAAGACACAACCAAAAAAAAAAAAAAAAAAAAAAAAAAAAAAAAAAAAAAAAAGTATGGGTACACCCATTGACTTGAGTGAAAGAGCCACAAAGGGGTGTTTGTTTGCTTGCATATGGTTTCACATATAATAATTCCATATTACCTTCTAATTCCCTTTCATTCTCCCAAATATTCCTTTCTAATCTTTCAACAACTTTGTCTTTGCAACACTGGGTTTTATTATGTCTTCTTCCACATGGCCATCCGTCCAACATTACACATTGATTGAGTCCTACCCTTCTCACTGTGTTAGGGTTTTCTAAACCCTAGGCTGAATCAAAGATTGAAAGTTTATTTATAAATTGTGTAAATTACACTTTAGCCATGATTAATTATAAAAAAAAAAATACGGAGCCATCCTATGTTTGATTTGTTGCACTAGTCTCTCCAGAAATCAATACCAAATTGTAAAAGAAGCAACCCTAGTGAAAAAGCCACAAGTGATTTTTTTGCTGAAAGTCTGTCAAATGGGTTACATCTTGTAAAAGTCTAAGTTGAAAGATTTTAATATTTAAGATCCTTCATCACATATTTTTATTGTGAAAATAACAAATTAAAAATCTTTTGGACATTTTTGCCCACAACTCTCATTATTTTTTTACACCCTCTCATTTTCTCTTAGAATCTCTCTCTCTCTCTCTCTCACTACTCTTTCCACCATCTTCACAACCACTGTTAAGCTCTCTCTAAACCGTCTCCACCCTCGCCATCGCTCACCATGAAACTCTCTCCAATGTCTCCACCATCGTCCTCGCTCATTACTTCCATGGTTCGTCAATGATGCCACCATGTTAGATCTATCACCGACTATCACTATTTTTATCGTTCGCCTCCATCATCTTAGATTTGAGACTGACGACCTCAAATCTAAGATTAGTCACCTCAAATCTATGTTGCTGTCTCTATCTTTGTCTTTGTCTCTGTCTTCTTCTCCTGATAGTCTATTTTTCGAACATTAAAATTTTACTTTGGTATGAACAAATTTGAGATTAGAGATCTCAAATTTGATTGTTTAATAAATTTTTTCTAGTAACTATAAATATTTTGCTAAAAATAGCGATTATAATAGCTGTGGTGTTTAGTGATGATGATAAAATTTTAATATTTAAATGCTAAAATTTAGTTAATAAATCAGTAAATTTTTATGCTGTTAAGATTAGTTTGGACAGTAAAATTTTACTGTAATTTTTTTTTTTTTGAATTTCATATGCAACATGGATGTTATTTGATATATCTCAATGAAAGGATTTTAAAAATATCAATTTTATTAAAATTAGACATTTATATAAAGAATTATGAAATTTTAAAGTTTCAAAACAATTTTGAATCCAAAGTTTCGTTACATCTATAACTTGAAATCATTATACACATATAAGAGGTATTTATGTCATAAAATGTTATTTATGCCATCTATATGAAAAGTTTCTTCCGTGTCCTTTTAGCAATAACTTTTTGTGAAGAGGGGGTTATAGGAAAAATCCTCAAGCTAAAATAACAAAAATAACATTTTATTTCTGTCACGACCCAAATCTGTCCCTATAGATTTAACATCGTAATTGGCTAGTAATTCTAAGTTTACCGAAGGCCTCTAAAACAGATTAATAAAATAAGGGGTTAGCGGAAGCAAATAACAGATATACAATGTCCATAGAGCTGTGCAGACTTATATGAGACACACAATTTAACTTTATATTTACGACGTCATGTAGACGTCCCTGAACGTCCCGGAGGGAATCCCGTTTTGTTCATTTGGGCTCACTACAGTTCAGGACTCAATGTCACGGTCCTGTATCTAATCTCGCAGAGTGCAATGCAAGACCGATGAATCATCAAAGAGTCCAAATCCGGCAAATCGTTTTTGAAAACAGATTTTTTTGAAAGAAGTGCCAAACATGGACTGCTTTGCCAGATACAGAGTCGCCACCTAAATATTTATTTTGGGGGAATTTAGGAAACCCTAACTCGTGCCTAAGACCACGTGTCCGTCATCACCAAAGTTGCCTCGGCTCGGGAACTTGGGTACGATTGGGGAAGGTCACTTCGTGAGCACCCCCGCTCGCCCGATCAAAGATCGGCCTCTACTAACTATGATATTGAGTGTTGAAAACATTATGTGCTCTTATCCCGGTTATTAGCCTAGAATTACTATGTGATGCGCATAGCATATAAGTATAGACTGGATCACCTGAGTTGGAACAAAACATTTCATATTTGTTTTTGAAAGCGGTTTACTACTCGCAAGTAAGCTAAAATGCGGATTTTGCCACCCTCAAGTGGGCTTAGAAAACATGGTGATTTGCCACTATCTAGTGGGCTTAAAACTCGCAATCAATGAATTGTTCCAATTCAGATAATCCAACCTTCACCCATAGGCATTCAGGCAGTTATATCACATAAGCAAATAGCCTTATGGTAAGCATGCTATCATGGCAGTCACTCACATGCATGCAAGGATACTAAAGCATAAGCACTTACCGAGTACTCCGAGTCAAAGAAAGAAACTAATTAGAAATCATGCATGAATCCTAGCTATGCTAAAATGCCTAATGCAACACATGCAAAAAATGCAACTAAGATAGGCTTGGCTATTCTAAAATGGTATATGAAATACAACAGATAACATGTATTCAACTTGAAATTGAAATACAATGCAGTTAGTATGATGCGCCGAGCCCGGTGTATGCAAGACAGATGAATGGATGCAAACATGCGAGCATAAGTATGTGTAGACACCCCATTTTTGATCGCCCTTAAGACTTGGGCGTTACTGATGGTTTACTTGGTGGAGAAAGGTGTGCAGGGCCAAGGTTTAGTTTCTTCAGCAAGGAGAGAGACAAATCTCAACTTCATACCCCATTTTGGACCAAAACTATTTTGAAGGTTTTTAGACCTTAAAACCCTCTCTTTCAAAACATTTTTTTGAAATAAAGTTCCTACGATGCTCCGACGCTCGCATTTCGGTAAATGTTGTGCTTTTCGGTAAACCGAGCAAGGACAAAGTGGAGATGAATGAAAGAGAGATGAAATCTTTAAAAAATATTTCAAAACACTTTGTTTAGGGGTTTAGAGTTGAAGAAAAGAGGAGAAGAGAGAAGAAACCTAGCTGGGGAAGAAGTTGGGTATGAATCGCTAAGAGAGAGTCGAGTGGTCCTCGCTAAATCAGGCTTATCTATCTATGCACTTGGAGTTAAGCTATGAGTCTACACCGTTTGGAAAGAAGACTTCCGGGGCTTCATTTTTCACTCAAGAATCTCCTAAAGCCGAGTCCGGATGGGGGAGATATGATTGGTTGAAGTTGGGCATCATCCCGGTTGGACCGAAACTGAGCAACCTTTACCAAAACAAGCATAACTTTTTGCACAGTTGGAATTTTGATGCGAGGTTGGCGCCATTGGAAAGATAACTTCTGGGGCTTCAATGTGGCCACATGGAAAACCAGCAAATCAGATGGCCGACCAGCTTTTTTCGGTCAAAAGTGGTTCAGCATGAATCTGGAAGGAGAGAAAACATCTGCGTGGCCTCACCGAAACGAGCATAACTTTTTGCACAGTTGGAATTTTAATGTAAGGTTTGCGCCATTGGAAAGCTAACTTTTGGGGCTTCAATTTGGACACAAGAATGACCTTAAAAAGGGTTCACATAAAAGAGTTATGTCCATTTGAATTGGACCTTCAGAGCAGATTTTTTTCTTGCCACCGACCATTGGTGGTCGGCCTTGATGGTCGGTCGGCACCTTTGGTGGTCGGCACCTTTGGTGGTCGGCACCTTTGGTGGTCGGCCTTGGTGGTCGGTTGGCACCCTTGGTGGTCGGTCTTGGTGGTCGATCGGCACCTTTGGTGGTCGGCCTTGGTGGTCGATCGGCACCTTTGGTGGTCGGCCTTGGTGGTCGGTCGGCACCTTTGGTGGTCGGTCTTGGTGGTCGGTCGGCACCTTTGGTGGTCGGCCTTGGTGGTCGGTCGGCACCTTTGGTGGTCGGCCTTGTGGTCGGTCGGCACCTTTGGTGGTCGGCCTTGGTGGTCGGTCGGCACTTTGGTGGTCGGTCTTGGTGGTCGGTCGGCCATCATTTTTTTTTTTTTTTTTTTTTTCGGCTGAAGCTTCTCCAAGAAGCTTGAACCCCTTTGTTTTAGCTTCTTGAGGAAGCTTGAACCTTTGTTTTAGCTTCTTGAGGAAGGTTGAACCTTTTGCTCTAACTTCTCCAAGAAGCTTGATCCTTTTGCTCTAACTTCTCCAAGAAGCTTGACCTTTTTGCTTAAGCTTCTTTGAGAAGCTTTGACCCTTTCTTGTGGCTTCTCCTAGAAGTCTCACCTCTCTCCCTCTATAAAACGAACCCTTGAGCTCCTTTTGCAAGGGTGAGAAACGTTTTGGCTGGAGCATATATACAACTCCCCCTATCTCTATACTTCAAGCCTCCAACACCCTTGTTCTTGGCCATTTCACACTACAACCCATAGCCTACCACCTCCATCATCCATTCCAGCACCTTGGAGGTCAATTGCAGAGATTGAGAGCTCACCTTCTTGGTTCAGAAGTTGCTGCATTGTTGTGCTACAAGGATAAGTCCTCATTTCCCCTTTTCTTGCATTCTTTTGCTTCATTTCTTAGCCCTATTTGCAAGCATTTCTGGGTTCCGACCCAAACTGTAAAGTGTCTTATTTTGAACCCCTCTTCAACTTTTATTAAGGACACTTTGCTGTTTGAAGTCATCTACTTCCTTGTTTGTTCAATCTCTCTTTTAGGGCTATTTTTGCATCCTATTTCAGCCTTACTTGTGAACATTTTCGAGATTTGCTATAAACTGGAAAAAGTCTTATTTTGAGCCCCTCTTAATGTTTGCTTAAGGGAATTTTTCTGTTTGAGGTCATATGCTTCCTTGTATGCTTGATTGCCTTTTGTTTTGAGCCTTGCATCTAAGCTTTTGTTGCATGCTTGGTTTGGCCTCTTAGCCACTGAAATCCAAGGGATTTTTAGTGACTTAGATACTGTTTTGAGAGCCCAAATTAGAGAGGGGTGACCCCCTCTCTCCTTGATTTGTTTGTTGGCCTTATTGGCCTTCAAAAGAGGCTCCATCTTGCATGCTTTGAAGTCACTTTCCAGCCCTATTATGTGAGTTTTGAGGTCTGCCTTGACTCTGTCTGAGGCCCTTTTGGCCATATTTTATGTCTATGTTGCATGTGTAGAGAGATCCCATTCAAGGCCTCCAAAGAGGCCTTTCTTTGCATGTTTCCGAGACTGATTTCAGGGCCAATTTGGTGAGGTTTAGGGCTATCATAATCCATTTCTAGAGTTGTTTTTCCATGCTAAGTGTCTACCTTGTATGTGCTTAATAACCCCTTGTATGACCCTCTAAAGGAGCTCATCATTTTTGCATGCATTGGCTGTATTTCAGTGATTATTTGGGTATATTTTGACATGTTTTATTCACTGTTTTTGGCTGGTTTGATGAGTTCTCATACGCTTCATATACATGCCATGTAAACCATGTTTGCTAGTCAAAGTTGCATGCTATTTTAGTACATCTTGCTAGCACTTTTTGACCATGCTCTAAACTGGAAATGTGCATGTTTTGGGACTGCCTTGGCTCTGTCTTTAGAATTCATGATCAAATAATGCATACTTTGTATAGCTATAAGTCATCGCGCATGCCTAGTTTTGAGTTTCGGGGCTCACCTCATGTATCGGGTGCCATATTTCCATGATTTGGGACTATTTTGTATCATATTTCAGTGCTGAAATTTGCATGTTTGCATACCATATTCCATGCCTTGCCATGCTTTGGTAGAGTGGCATTAGTGCCTTAGGTTCGGTCCTCGGTTTGCGTGCATGCGTGCACGCATTTCGAGTGTCTCATTTTCATCTAATGGCTACTTATGTGAGTGTGACTGAGGTCCACTCGTGTTGGGTGTAAGTCCATTGTGCATTGTGTATGCCATTTCATTTCATAGCATTGTGTATGCTAGGTTGTATGTTAGCGCATTGTGTATGCCATGTTACCTCGTGCATCGTATATCATTCATAGCATTGTGCATGTTAGGTTGTATCTTAGTTGCACTCATTCATATCATGCATATTGCATTGTGTTTGGGATAGGAGTTAGCCCGAGCACGGGAAACGAGGGACGTTTCGTACTCCGAGTGACGGAACGATGCTAGGTTGCATGTTAGGATTGCATTCATGCATGTCATGCATATTGCATTGTGTTTGGGATAGGAGTTAGCCCAAGCATGGGAAACGAGGGACGTTTCGTACTCCGAGCGACGGAACGTGTCTCAATTCCCGGTCGCCGATGCTCCGGATTATCCATGATGGAGTTTAGGTCTTGTCGTGTTTTCATGTGCATTCATTTCATATTGAATCGTGCAATTCAAATCCTCGGCCATCATGCATCGAGATGCGTGATTGGTGGCACGAGGATCGAGGACTACACTCCTTGAAGGGTAGTCATGCATACATATGTGAAAATACTTTGCCATGCCCCTTTCTTGCTCTCTGTTACAGCAAATCAAGAGTCAGCAGCCTTCCGGAGCTTGGCACGCATCCCAAGAACAATTGCAAACAGAGGCTAATTGGGGCATCGCAATGGATTTCCGCGCAAGGCAACCTGAACATGCATCATTCATCATCCGGATCAGAGTTGAGGCAGTCCCAGGCTTGCATGCCAATTTATTGCTTTCTTAGTTAAATTTGTTAATTAATTAGGATTTTGTACTTATTCGGACTGTATTATTCATTTGGGACTGTATATTATTTATTCGGACCCTCTGCGCGAGGGCAATGTTGTAATAAGTGTGCGTGAGTGTGATGTATGTCTTCCAACCCCACGTCTTTCTCCCTTTTATTTACCAGCTTATGATGGTTAGATTAGGGTATATTTCAATTAGCATACAGTATGATAGTATGTTTGCATTCATTCATCTGTCTTGCATGCACCGGGCTCGGCGTATCATACTAACTGCATTGTATTTCAATTTCGAGTTGAATACTTGTTAGCTATAGCATTACATGTGCCATGTTTAGAATAGCCGAGCCTATCTTAGTTGCATTTTTGCATGTGTTGCATTAGGCATTTCTGTATAATTAGGATCATGCATGGATTTCTAACATAGCTTCTGTTTTGGCTTGGAGTACTCGGTAAGTTTTTATGCTTTAGCATCCTTGTATGCGTGTAAGTGACTGCCATGAATAGCATGCTTACCATGAGGCTATATGCTTATGTGATATAACTGCCTGAATGCCTATGGGTGAAGGTTGGGTTATTTGAATTGGAACAATTCATCAAATGTGTGTTTTAAGCCCACTAGATAGTGGCAAAATCATGTTTTCTAAGCCCACCCGAGGGTGGCAAATCCACGTCTTAGCCTACTTGCGGGTAGCATCATCAAACCATTTTCAAACAAACAAACATGAAATGTTTTATTCCAATTCAGGTGATCCAGTCTATACTTGTATGCTGTGTGCATCACATAGTAATCTAGGCTAATAATCGGAATAAGAACACATAATGTTTTCAAAAGTAGATATCATGGTTAGTAGAGGCCGATCTTTGATCGGGCGAGCGGGGGTGCTCACGAAGTGACCTTCCCCAATCGTACCCAAGTTCCTGAGCCGAGGCAACTTTGGTGATGACAGACACGTGGCCTTAGGCAACGAGTCAGGGTTTCCTAAATTTCCCAAAATAAAATATTTAGGTGGCGACTCTGTATCTGGCAAAGCAGTCCATGTTTGACACTTCTTTTCTAAAAATCTGTTTTCTCAAAATGATTTGCCGGATTTGGACTCTTTGGTTCAGATTAAGAACCGTGACATTTGAGTCCTGAACTGTAGTGAGCCCAATATCGAACGGAACGGGGACTCGTTCCTCCCGGGGCGTTCGGGGACGTCTACAGTATGCTAATTGAAACGTGCCCTAAAACTAACCATCATAAGCTGGTAAATAAAAGGAGAAAGACGTGGGGTTGGAAGACATGCATCACACACACGCACACTTATTACAACATTGCCCTCTCTCGGGGGGTCCGAATAAATAATACAGTCCGAATAAATAATTAACTGCTCTAGCTAATTAAATATTACAAAACCCTAATTAATCAACAAATTAACTAGGAAAACAAATAAATTAGCATGCAAGCTAAATGGACTGCCTCAGCTCTGTTCCGAATGATGAAAGATGCATGCATGCTCGAGCCGCCTCGTCGGGAAATTCCTCGCGATGTCCCGATTCGCCTCTGTTTGCAATTGATCCCGGAATGCTGTACAAAACTCCAGAAGGTTGTTGACCAGTTTTTGCTGTCGGTTTCTAGTTTGCTGCAACAGAGAGCAAGAAAGGGGCATGGCAAAGTATTTTCACATATGTATGCACGACTACTCTCCCTGTCATTGCACAAGCTCTAGGGAGTGTAGACCTCGATCCTCGTGCCACCAATCACGCATCTCGATGCATGATGGCTGAGGAGTCGAATTGCACGACTCAATGTGAAATGAATGCACATATAAACATACCAAGGCCTAAACTCCATCATGGGTAATCCGGAGTGTCGGCGACCGGGAATTGAGACACGTTTCGTCACTTTGAGTACGAAACGTCCCTCATTCCCCGTGCTTGGACTAACCCTACTCCAAACACAATGCAATGAGATGGCATACATAATGTGACTAACATGCAACCTTAAATGCAATGCAACCTAATCATGCTGGCATGCGAGGGATGATATGCAAACATGCAACTAGCATATGCAATGCTAGGGACTAAAATGGTATACTCAATACACACGAACTATATGGCATACGCGATGCAATATGGACTTAAACTAAAATGAGTGGACCTCAGCCCCACTCAAATCAGTGGCCATACATGAAAATGAGACAACCGAAATACATGCAAACATGCATGAATACAAAGGACCGATTCTAAGGCACAATATGCAACTCTAACTAAGCATGGCAAATGATGAAATATGGTATGGAAACACACATTCTCCAGCTCTGAAACATGATGCACAATGGTCCCGAATCATGCAAATATGTCACACAATGCATGCAAGATGGCTCGAATACCGAAACTAGTGAAGCGGGTTACTAGAGGTACACAAAGCAATGTATAAATGGAAAAACCAGCCCCAAACAGACCCTAGGCAGGTCTGAAATAGTGGGAAAATGGCCCAAAATGATGACTCAACATGCAAAGAAACGAAGCTCATGCAATGGTCCGAAAACGAGGCATTTATGCACAACTCTCAAACACGTTTAAAGAGTGGAAATCATGGGAATATGACATTCATATAAGCTTTGAAATATGATGTATAATGACCCCAAAGTATGAAAACACCTCAGTATATACATGCAATAGACCTCAAATCTTAAAGCTAGGCATGGATATTGAACTACAAGCATGCAAAACAAGCATCATTCGACCATGAGACCCAAAAACAAAGTTAAGGCAGTCCAAAATATGTACAAAATCAGTTTAAGGCATGGCCAAAAAGTGCTAACATGAAGGGCCAAAACAACATGCAACATAGGCTAGTAAGCATGGTTTACACTACATGTATATGAAGCACATGAGGGGCCACCAAACCAGCCAAAAACAGAAACATGGCATGCCAAAATATGACCAAAAACCCACTGAAACTTAGTCAACACATGTTAGAATGAAGTGTTCCTTTGAAAGGCCAATGAGAGGGTTGTTCTACACATGTATGATGGACACACAAAATGGCAAAACTACCTTTGGAAAGAGGTTATGAGGGCCCTAAAACTCACTGAAAAGGGTCTGAAATGAGTCTAGGAAGCATGCAAGTAAAGGCCCCTTTGGAAGGCCTCGAAGAGGATTACATTACACATGCATAATAAACATTCAACATGGCAAAAAGGGCTCTGGACAGAGCCTATGCAGGTCACAAAACTCACAAAAAGTGGCCTAAAATATGGCTTTGAAACATTCAAATAGGGGCTCCTTTGTAAGGCCAACAAAGCTAGTAAACAAAACAAGGGGTGAGAGGGTCACCCCTCTCTGATTTTGATGCTCAAAAATACATAATAACCACTGAAAATCTGCTAGATTTTAGTGGTCAAAAGGGCCAACAAAGCTCACAACAAAGGCCCTAATGCATGGCCTAAAACAAGAGGAAATGAAGCATGCAAGGGGGTAGATGACCCCCAACAGAAAAATAGTCTTAAACAAACATGTTTAGAAGCTCAAAAAAAGAATTTTTTAGTTTATGACAAAGCCTAAATATGCTTGCAAATAGAGCTAAACTATGAAGCAAAATAAGGCTACAAAGAAGGAAATAGAGACTTATCCTTGTAGAGAAGAAGGCCAGCAGCTTCTGGACCAAAATAGGAACTCTTCAACCTCTGAAAATGAGCTCCTAGGTGCTTAGGTTGACCATGGAGGTGTTGTGCTTGGAGGTGTAGTGCAATGGGGCCAAGAACAATGGAGCTTTGGAGCTTGGATGTAGAGAGATAAAGAGAGGTGTATGTATATGCCTTAGCCAAAATTTCTTAACCCTTGCAAGTGGAGAGGAGGGTTTCTCTTATAGAAGAAGAGGTCCAAGGCTTCTCTTAGAAACTTGGAGCAAAGGGGCCAAGCTTCTTAAGGAAGCTAAACCAAAAGGGTCAAGCTTCTTGAGGAAGCTAGACCAAAGGGGTCAAGCTTCCTCATGAAGCTCAACAAAAGGTCAAGCTTCTTCAAGAAGCTAAAAAAAGGTTCAAGCTTCTTGGAGAAGCTAAAAAAGGTTCAAAAGGTTCAAGCTTCTTGGAGAAGCTAAAAAAGGTTCAAGCTTCTTGGAGAAGCTAGAGCAAAGGTTCAAAAGGTTCAAGCTTCCTCAAGAAGTTAAAACAAGGGTTCAAAAGATTCAACTCAAAAAAACTGGTCGGTGGCCCCATTTGGTGGTCTCCTGATTGAATGCAAGCTAGTAGTGGGGTGGGAGACCAATAAATGTGGCCCAAAAACCAAGAAAACCAGAAAACCGACAAGCGGGGAGAAAAGTGGTCTCCAAGGAGAAAAGGTGGTCTCCCATCCTTGTACCACCTCCCAAACAATGAAAATAGGGTCCATGCCAAAAATGAACCAAGACGGATGCAAAACGAGGGTTCGGGAGCCAAAACGCGCAGCCGGGTGCCCCGAAAACTGACTGTTAAGCATTGAAAGTGGCGCGCGACCATGAAGATGGTCTCCCGGGCCACAGTGTCCCTCTAGAGAGAGGAAACAAGGTGTGTGCCAAAAATCGGAGCGAACGGAGAAAGTTAAGCGGTCTCAAACCGAGGCGCACGACCGACGGCTTCGAAAACCGAAAACTGGTCTCCAAACGGGAACAGTGGTCTACGACCACGAAAAGTAGCCTACGGCCACTGAGAGATGGTCTACGAGACCTCTCCCTCCCTTCGGAAAGAGAAAACAGAACCTGGTTCGCAAACCGAAGCAAAGCACAACAGAGTCCCGAAGTCCGGAGGCAAGGCTCTCAGCCGAGATTCCATAACCTCAGAACGAGCACAAAATGCGCAATCACCGAGCGTTCAATCGATGACGTCTGAGTCTTAAAGTCGGTCAAAAATAGGGTGTTTACACGTCATAATTGCATTATCACTAGTATAGATAAACAAAAAGGGACTTAGCCCTACGTACAAAAATGAACAGAAGAAAATAAAACAAACTTAGGATTTATTCATATGGTTCACAAAAGACTTTTGGAAACCTCCTCGGGAGGCGCATTAGTTGGCTGACACAAACAGATCTAGACTGGAAGTCTCAAGCTTGATCAAGCGCCTGATCACCTACATATATAATAATATATACAATGAGCTGGAGCGCAGTGATAACAGCGGAGTAAAGGTTTTATGAATAATGTCTATAACAGATTTAGAAATCATAATTCAGATTAGAAACAGATTCATATACATATTCAGATTTGTAAATAGTCATACATAGTACATCTATTAGCGCTAACAGATCAGATTGGTCATAAAGACCCATATACAGAGTAAATAGTCATTAAGATCCATATTTATAAGACAGATGATTGTGCACAATCGTAACAGATAACCTTATAGGTTTCACAGTTAGTTCCATGAATGGAACCCATAGAGATCCCTGGTACCAGGTAACAGATAACAGATATACATGATGTTAAGGATGCCATGAGACATTTCAGAAATAGAACAATCATTCATTTATACATAAAATATAATTTAAGAAAACAGAGCTGATCATATCCATTAGAAAATACTTATAATTGAATATATCCTTACAAGATTGTTACTCACAAATAGCTCCAAAAGCAGAACAGACGAATCAGACAAATGGTAGTGCGTGATCTACAACAAATACATGACAGATACATATTGAAACACACGCTTTGTAAACACTTGTTTTATTTCATTTCTTTCTAGGTGTGTTTTTAACCCTTATTCTCATTATTGTAGCCTAAACCATAAGAATGTTTAAAATGGAATGAGGATGCAATTATGTACTTTGAAACACTTTGCAAAATTTCAGAAAACAGGACAGTTTGCTTGAGCGAAGCTTTAGTCGCTTGAGTGGACCCCTTGATCTGTAAAAGTATTGGATGTTCTCATTTTATGCTCGAGCCAACTTTTTAGTCGCTCGAGCCAAGGTTTAAAACAAAAGGTGGTCGCTTGAACCAACCATCAAACTCTGCAAAAGTACTGAGAGTTTGCAAAGTACGCTCGAGCGAAGGTTTCACTGCTCGAGCGAACAGTGCGAATTTTGGAATTTTCAAATTTGCATTTAAGGTTCCAAACACAAGTTTAACACATCAAAATCCATTTTTTTTGGGCCAAAACTTTAGAAAACACTTGAAAATTTGTTAAAAAACATGAAATGAAATTCAATTCACAAGTCAAAACCCAAAAGTAAGTGAATTCTTCAAAATCAAACCTTTAACTTAATGTATAGCAAATGCATGCATTGTTTTGAATTTAAACTCTTTAAATCATAAACAATTAGGATGAAATGGTATGACACATGATGGATTTTTAAAACAAAGCTAGGATCATGACATGCAAGTGTAGACGTCCCTGAATGCCCCGGGGAGGGTGTGAGTCCCCCTCGTTCAGTTCGTTTTGGGCTCACTACAGTTCAGAACTCTAATGTCACGGTTCTTAATCTGAACCAAAGAGTCCAAATCCGGCAAATCGTTTTGAGAAAACAGATTTTTTGAAAGAAGTGCCAAACATGGACTGCTTTGCCAGATACAGAGTCGCCACCTAAATATTTTATTTTTGGAAAATTTAGAAAACCCTGACTCGTTGCCTAAGGCCACGTGTCCGTCATCACCAAAGTTGCCTCGGCTCGGGAACTTGGGTACGATTGGGGAAGGTGACTTCGTGAGCACCCCCGCTCGCCCGATCAAAGATCGGCCTCTACTAACCATTATATTGAGTTTTGAAAACCTTATGCGTTCTTATTCCGGTTATTAGCCTAGATTTACTACGTGATGCGCACAGCATACAAGTATAGACCGGGTCGCCTGAATTGGAACAAAACATTTCATGTTTGTTTTTGAAAGATGGTTTGCGACTCGCAAGTAGGCTTAAAATGCAGATTTTGCCACCCTCGGGTGGGCTTAGAAAACATGGTTTTGCCACTATCTAGTGGGCTTAAAACTCACAGTTGGTGATTTGTCCCAATCCAAATAACCCAACCTTCACCCACAGGCACTCAAGCAGTTATATCACATAAGCAAATAGCTTCATGGTAAGCATGCTATCATGGCAGTCACTCACACACATGCAAAGATGCTAAAGCATAAAAACTTATCGAGTACTCCAAGCGAAAACAGAAGCTAATTAGAAATCCATGCATGATCCTAACTATACAGAAATGCCTAATGCAACACATGCAAAAATGCAACTATAGTAGGCTCGGCTGTTCTAAACATGGCATATGGAATGCTACAGCTAACATGTATTCAACTTGGAATTGAAATACAATGCAGTTAGTATGATGCGCCGAGCCTGGTGCATGCAAAACAGATGAATGAATGCAAACATGCTATCATACTGTATGCTAATTGAAACATGCCCTAATCTAACCATCATAAGCCGGTAAATAAAAGGGAAAAAGACGTGGGGTTGGAAGACATACATCACACGCACGCACACTTATTACAACATTGCCCTCGTGCAGAGGGTTCGAATAAATAATATACAGTCCCAAATAAATACAGTCCGAATAAATACAAAGTCCTAATTAATTTACAAATTAATCTAGGAAAGCATTAAACTAGCATGCAAGCTAGGGACTGCCCCAAACTCTGCTCCGGATGATGAATGATGCATGTTTGGGTTGCCTTTACGCGGAAATCCACTGCGATGCCCCCATTAGCCTCTGTTTGCAATTAAGCTCGGAATGTCGTGCGGGGCTCCAAAAGGGATTGCCAGTTTCTGATTTGCTGCAACAGAGAGCAGGAAAGGGGCATGGCAATGTATTTTCACATATGTATGCATGCCTCGATCCTCGTGCCACCAATCACACATATCGATGCATGATGGCCGAGGAGTCGAATTGCATAACTCAATATGAAATGAATGCACGTATAAACACAACAAGACCAAAACTCCATCATGGATAATCCGGAGTGTCGGTGACTGGGAATTGAGACACGTTCCGTCACTCGGAGTACGAAACGTACCTCGTTTCCCATGCTCGGGCTAACTCCTATCCCAAACACAATGCAATATGCATGACATGCATGAATGCAACTAAGATACAACCTAATATGCACAATGCTATGAAATGGCATACACGATGCACGAGGTAACATGGCATACACAATGCGCTAACATACAACCTAGCATACACAATGCTATGAAATGAAATGGCATACACAATGCATAATGGACTTACACCAACACAAGTGGACCTCAGCCACACTCATATAGGAGGCCATAAGATGGAAATGAGACACTCGAGATGCGTGCACACATGCACGCAAACCGAGGACCGATACTAAGGCACGAATGCCACTCTACCAAAGCATGGCAAAGCATGGAATATGGCATACAAACATGCGGATTTCAGCACTAAAATATGATGCTAAACAGCCCCGAAACATGGCAATATGGCACCCGATGCATGAGATGAACCCCGAAACTCAAAACTAGGCATACGCAATGACTTATAGCTATACAAAGCATGCATTATTTGAAGATGAAGCATGAAGACAGAGTCAAGACAGTCCCAAAACATGAACTTTTCTAGTTCAAAGTATGGCCGAAAGATGCTAGCAAGATGGATTAAAATAGCATGCAATTTTGACCAACAACATGGTTTACATGGCAAGTGTATGAAGCAGGTAAGAACTCATCAAACCACCAAAAAACAATAAATAAAACATTCCAAAATATGCCCAAATAACTGTGGAAATGCATCCAACACATGCACAAATGAGGAGTTCCTTTAGAGGGCATACAAAGGGATTCTTAAGCACATATAAGATAGACATGTGGTAGCCCCAAATAAATTTTGAAAATCAAATATGACAGTCTCAAAACTGACCAAATTGACCCTAAAATGTGACTAAGAAGCATGCAAGATGGGGTCGCTTTGGAAGGCCAAAATGACCACCAAACAAGTCAAGGTGAGAGGGGGTCACCCCCCTCTAATTTGGAGGCTCAAAACAGCAGCCAAGCCACTGAAAATCCACTGGATTTCAGTGGCTAGAAGGCCAAATGAAGCATGCAACAAGGGCTAGGATGCAAAGCTCAAAATGGGAGGCAACCAAGCATACAAGATAGCATATGACTTCAAAAAAAAATGGAACCTTAATAAAATATGAAGATGATGTTAAAACAAGCCTTTTCTCAGTTTATAACAAGTCTCAAAAGTGATCACAAATATGGCTTATCTATCATGCAAAAAAAAGGCCCTAAAAGAGATAATAGAGGTAAAGGCAGAGAAGCTGGCCCAAATGGCCAAGAGCCCTTCAAAAAGTTGAAGAAGGGCTCAAAACATGGCACTTTACAGTTTACATCAAGCCACGAAAACAAACAAAAGTGAGGCTAAACTATTATGCAAGAAAAAGGCCAAAGGAGGGACAAAGAAGCAAGTGATAGCTGCTGGCCTCAAAC